>CAJNDS010002664.1:310233-323551 GCA_905221605.1 Symbiodinium natans | reverse complement strand
AAAACGCCTCGCTGATGAAGAAGGTGCATGATGTTCCGGCCTCGCATCAGCTGAGGGAAGAATGATGGAATGGGCAGGCCGGGCACTTATTGGTCTGCCGGAATTGAGTCTGGGAGACTCTGGAAGCACTGCAACGGCTGATGCTACTGGGCGCAAAGCGGTAAAGCAGCTTGAAGCATAGACTCCGCGGTGCCGGTGTGTCGGAGCAATTGATAGGTACAACCGCAGCCCAGCAGTGCTCAATCAAACAATGCAACATTCGGCCTCGACTTTGGTCTGAGGGAATGTGAGCTATAAAGAACAAACTCCAGAATATGGATGAGGGACACTGGCCAGGCATGGAGGCCAGCAAAGGGCAGGTACCAGCATTGCACTGGAGAAGCCTCGAGTCCCAATGGCAGTGAACTTTGTGGTGAGGAATACGTCGACTGGTAAGTAAGTGCGAGAAAGCCAGGGCGATTCTGGGGAGAACAGCAAGGCACGGTTAGTAAGTGCGAGAACACCGGAGCTGCTGAGAACCCTGGATTAGCCGGGACGTACTCCGTGGAGGATTCGTTGTCACTGCTTTCAGAAATGCCCACAAGGACCAAGCATGCAGCTAACCCGTGGTCGCAGAGTGGGCCTCACTTCGGTTGAGGATAATCGACTCCCAAGTGAGAGTATGGAGTTTTGGTGGCAAACAAGAGAGCCAGCCGACTGTCTTTGGAACAATGGCTACGGCTGGATTGGAGAATGTCAAGTCTCACAATGGATAGCGGCCTCGTACATAATATCCTCACAGGCAGGGTGGGTGTGGCGTGGGGTCACCGGTGCGTAGCGGCGATTTCGGTCGCTTAGCGTCCTCCAGCCTAAAAAGGGGTATGTTTGGGCAGGTACTTCACCTGTTCCTCCTGCTTGGCTCGTGTTGGAGATGTGTGAATCGAGGGCATGGATCCGTCAAGGTGAGATGACGAGAAAGTGCAGAATTGGGCCTCAATCGGAACGGTCTATGTATGGGGATTGACCACCCCGCCGGTAGAGGGATAGCGGCCTCTGAGAATCGGAGGGCATGGATCACCTCCCGGCAAAAGCCACAGGAAGTATGCCCTGTGCATCAAGAGGCAGCCACCGTAACCAGAGTCCATGAAGCCTTGGGCCATGACCTGGTTTGAAGACATGTCCGGCCTCACTACGGTTGAGGGGTGTGGATGGAAGCACTCAGGACATGCAATGAGACTAGTAGAACGAGCATCTGGGTCTACAGGAATGACCTCCATTCGGTTGAGGGATAGCGGCCTCCACGAACGAGGGCATGGATCACCTCCCGAATAGACAACACAGAGAATGTGCAAGCATACAGGCAATATGCCTTGGCCAAAGTCTTCAAGCCAATGGCAACGACTTGGTCAAAACGACATTCCGGCCTCACTTCGGTTGAGGGTAGCGGTACGTCAAAACCGAGGACAAGGAATGAGAGGGGGAACTTACCGGCAGTTTCACCCCACAGTTTTAGTAAGCTTTTGTTTCACTTGAACCCACAGCCCCTTCGGGTGGCTACGCCTCGCAGCGTGCAGACGTAAAATTCACCTGGCTCAAGTCTCGGCTCAACCCCGGTGGGGTGCGCAGGTAGTGAGCTGTTCGGTGGCCTGGAGGCTGTACCTAAGGGTGGGCTCCAACAGGACTCAAACCGAAACCACTGTGTTTGCTCGGTAGTTCTGCCAGCCACATAGCTGCCTGTGTACGGCCTCGCCGAGTGCTGAGGGAACTTTCGACCTCGCTGCTGAGGGTGTTGTCGGCCTCGCCTAAGCTGAGGATTGTGGAAGTCTTCGACCTCGCTCGGAGGGACAACATAGTTCGGCCTCACCACGGTTGAGGGAAACACCTCCTGGAACTGAGGTGCAAGAAGATAGCAGACCTGTGCGAGCGAAGAGGGTTCCGAGGCCTTAACTTCCTTTGTTGGAACAGGGCCCCGTCTCAACCCCAGATTTCCGCTCGTGGGCTATCGGCGACCAGAGTGGCCGTCCACAGTGCCCTGGACAGTGTGCCACACGCCAAAGAGACTTGCTGCAAGGCAGACGGAGAGCGACGGACCATGCCGGCAATTGCGTGCTGTGTATTTGCATGGTCACACCAGGGGCGTCGTGAAGGGCTTTTCCTGGAACTGTCGCAGTCATATCGTATCCACTTTGTCCGTCGCACCAGGAGAGGCAACATAGCCTGGGCAGCTGTGGGAATTGGAATGTCCAAAGAAGCCTGAATGCAGCTAACCTCCACCTGCAGCTCCGGGATTTCCGATGCTGTGAGGATGCGAGGCTTTGGAACATCGATTCTATGTCGATCCCACAAACCCAACCCTGATGATTGATGGCAGCGGACGTGAAATCAGGTACCTGGGTAGGCTGGTGATTATGGTGTATGGCCCTGATGTGTCGAAAAGGATGCTGGCCTTGTCGGAAGATGATGAGGAATGGATGCTCCTTTGAGGTGATGAAACGTCGCCGGCCAGTAACCAGGCAAGTGGAAGTGGATTGAATTGCGAGCACAGCCTCGCCATTAAGGGCCATGTGAGGGCAAACCCGAATGCAGGCTTAGCTTGCCGGAATGAGGGTGATCAACATACCCTCGCAGCACAATGCTTTCAGAACCCGTGAAACCAGCGGAGATGCCATGTGAGGCTATGCAAGGGCAGTTTCGGCCTCGCTATGCTGGAGTAAAGGTTCGGCCTCGCCTTGGCTGAGGGAATGGATGGTTCGGCCTCGCCAAGGCTGAGGGAACAACAGAAGGGTTGCGAAAACGCCTCGCTGATGAAGAAGGTGCATGATGTTCCGGCCTCGCATCAGCTGAGGGAAGAATGATGGAATGGGCAGGCCGGGCACTTATTGGTCTGCCGGAATTGAGTCTTGGAGACTCTGGAAGCAGCATGCAGCTTGGACGGCTGATGCTACTGGGCGCAAAGCGGTAAAGCAGCTTGAAGCATAGACTCCGCGGTGCCGGTGTGTCGGAGCAATTGATAGGTACAACCGCAGCCCAGCAGAGCTCAATCAAACAAAGCAACATTCGGCCTCGACTTTGGTCTGAGGGAATGTGAGCTATAAAGAGCAAACTCCAGAATATGGATGAGGGACACTGGCCAGGCATGGAGGCCAGCAAAGGGCAGGAACCAGCATTGCACTGGAGAAGCCTCGAGTCCCAAAGGCAGTGAACTTTGTGGTGAGGAATACGTCGACTGGTAAGTAAGTGCGAGAAAGCCAGGGCGATTCTGGGGAGAACAGCAAGGCACGGTTAGTAAGTGCGAGAACACCAGAGCTGCTGAGAACCCTGGATTAGCCGGGACGTACTCCGTGAAGGATTCGTTGTCACTGCTTTCAGAAATGCCCACAAGGACCAAGCATGCAGCTAACCCGTGGTCGCAGAGTGGGCCTCACTTCGGTTGAGGGTAATCGACTCCCAAGTGAGAGTATGGAGTTTTGGTGGCAAACAAGAGAGCCAGCCGACTGTCTTTGGAACAATGGCTACGGCTGGATTGGAGAATGTCAAGTCTCACAATGGATAGCGGCCTCGTACATATATCCTCACAGGCAGGGTGGGTTTGACCTGGTAGTCGGCACCTTGCCCGGCCCCCTGTCAGGCGCCTGTACCGGCCACCTGTTGAAGGTGTGTGGCGTGGGGTCACCGGTGCGTAGCGGCGATTTCGGTCGCTTAGCGTCCTCCAGCCTAAAAAGGGGTATGTTTGGGCAGGTACTTCACCTGTTCCTCCTGCTTGGCTCGTGTTGGAGATGTGTGAATCGAGGGCATGGATCCGTCAAGGTGAGATGACGAGAAAGTGCAGAATTGGGCCTCAATCAATATGGAACGGTCTATGGGGATTGACCACCCCGCTGGTAGAGGGATAGCGGCCTCTGAGAATCGGAGGGCATGGATCACCTCCCGGCAAAAGCCACAGGAAGTATGCCCTGTGCATGCAAGAGGCAGCCACCGTAACCAGAGTCCATGAAGCCTCGGGCCATGACCTGGTTTGAAGACATGTCCGGCCTCACTACGGTTGAGGGGTGTGGATGGAAGCACTCAGGACATGCAATGAGACTCGTAGAACGAGCATCTGGGTCTACAGGAATTGACCTCCATTCGGTTGAGGGATAGCGGCCTCCACGAACGAGGGCATGGATCACCTCCCGAATAGACAACACAGAGAATGTGCAAGCATACAGGCAATTTGCCTTGGCCAAGTCTTCAAGCCAATGGCAACGACTTGGTCAAAACGACATTCCGGCCTCACTTCGGTTGAGGGTAGCGGTACGTCAAAACCGAGGACAAGGAATGAGAGGGGGAACTTACCGGCAGTTTCACCCCACAGTTTTAGTAAGCTTTTGTTTCACTTGAACCCACAGCCCCTTCGGGTGGCTACGCCTCGCAGCGTGCAGACGAAAGTTCCTGTCTGGCTCAAGTCTCGGCTCAACCCCGGTGGGGTGCGCAGGTAGTGAGCTGTTCGGTGGCCTGGAGGCTGTACCTAAGGGTGGGCTCCAACAGGACTCAAACCGAAACCACTGTGTTTGCTCGGTAGTTCTGCCAGCCACATAGCTGCCTGTGTACGGCCTCGCCGAGTGCTGAGGGAACTTTCGACCTCGCTGCTGAGGGTGTTGTCGGCCTCGCCTAAGCTGAGGATTGTGGAAAGTCTTCGGCCTCGCTCGGAGGGACAACATAGTTCGGCCTCACCACGGTTGAGGGAAACACCTCCTGGAACTGAGGTGCAAGAAGATAGCAGACCTGTGCGAGCGAAGAGGGTTCCGAGGCCTTAACTTCCTTTGTTGGAACAGGGCCCCGTCTCAACCGCAGATTTCCGCTCGTGGGCTATCGGCGACCAGAGTGGCCGTCCACAGTGCCCTGGACAGTGTGCCACACGCCAAAGAGACTTGCTGCAAGGCAGACGGAGAGCGACGGACCATGCCGGCAATTGCGTGCTGTGTATTTGCATGGTCACACCAGGGGCGTCGTGAAGGGCTTTTCCTGGAACTGTCGCAGTCATATCGTATCCACTTTGTCCGTCGCACCAGGAGAGGCAACATAGCCTGGGGCAGCTGTGGGAATTGGAATGTCCAAAGAAGCCTGAATGCAGCTAACCTCCACCTGCAGCTCCGGATTTCCGATGCTGTGAGGATGCGAGGCTTTGGAACATCGATTTCTATGTCGATCCCACAAACCCATCCCTGATGATTGATGGCAGCGGACGTGAAATCAGGTACCTGGGTAGGCTGGTGATTATGGTGTATGGCCCTGATGTGTCGAGAAGGATGCTGGCCTTGTCGGAAGATGATGAGGAATGGATGCTCCTTTGAGGTGATGAAACGTCGCCGGCCAGTAACCAGGCAAGTGGAAGTGGATTGAATTGCGAGCACAGCCTCGCCATTAAGGGCCATGTGAGGGCAAACCCGAATGCAGGCTTAGCTTGCCGGAATGAGGGTGATCAACATACCCTCGCAGCACAATGCTTTCAGAACCCGTGAAACCAGCGGAGATGCCATGTGAGGCTATGCAAGGGCAGTTTCGGCCTCGCTATGCTGGAGTAAAGGTTCGGCCTCGCCTCGGCTGAGGGAATGGATGGTTCGGCCTCGCCAAGGCTGAGGGAACAACAGAAGGGTTGCGAAAACGCCTCGCTGATGAAGAAGGTGCATGATGTTCCGGCCTCGCATCAGCTGAGGGAAGAATGATGGAATGGGCAGGCCGGGCACTTATTGGTCTGCCGGAATTGAGTCTGGGAGACTCTGGAAGCACTGCATGCAGCTTGGACGGCTGATGCTACTGGGCGCAAAGCGGTAAAGCAGCTTGAAGCATAGACTCCGCGGTGCCGGTGTGTCGGAGCAATTGATAGGTACAACCGCAGCCCAGCAGTGCTCAATCAAACAAAGCAACATTCGGCCTCGACTTTGGTCTGAGGGAATGTGAGCTTTGAAAGAGCAAACTCCAGAATATGGATGAGGGACACTGGCCAGGCATGGAGGCCAGCAAAGGGCAGGTACCAGCATTGCACTGGAGAAGCCTCGAGTCCCAATGGCAGTGAACTTTGTGGTGAGGAATACGTCGACTGGTAAGTAAGTGCGAGAAAGCCAGGGCGATTCTGGGGAGAACAGCAAGGCACGGTTAGTAAGTGCGAGAACACCGGAGCTGCTGAGAACCCTGGATTAGCCGGGACGTACTCCGTGGAGGATTCGTTGTCACTGCTTTCAGAAATGCCCACAAGGACCAAGCATGCAGCTAACCCGTGGTCGCAGAGTGGGCCTCACTTCGGTTGAGGGTAATCGACTCCCAAGTGAGAGTATGGAGTTTTGGTGGCAAACAAGAGAGCCAGCCGACTGTCTTTGGAACAATGGCTACGGCTGGATTGGAGAATGTCAAGTCTCACAATGGATAGCGGCCTCGTACATAATATCCTCACAGGCAGGGTGGGTTTGACCTGGTAGTCGGCACCTTGCCCGGCCCCCTGTCAGGCGCCTGTACCGGCCACCTGTTGAAGGTGTGTGGCGTGGGGTCACCGGTGCGTAGCGGCGATTTCGGTCGCTTAGCGTCCTCCAGCCTAAAAAGGGGTATGTTTGGGCAGGTACTTCACCTGTTCCTCCTGCTTGGCTCGTGTTGGAGATGTGTGAATCGAGGGCATGGATCCGTCAAGGTGAGATGACGAGAAAGTGCAGAATTGGGCCTCAATCAATATGGAACGGTCTATGGGGATTGACCACCCCGCTGGTAGAGGGATAGCGGCCTCTGAGAATCGGAGGGCATGGATCACCTCCCGGCAAAAGCCACAGGAAGTATGCCCTGTGCATGCAAGAGGCAGCCACCGTAACCAGAGTCCATGAAGCCTCGGGCCATGACCTGGTTTGAAGACATGTCCGGCCTCACTACGGTTGAGGGGTGTGGATGGAAGCACTCAGGACATGCAATGAGACTCGTAGAACGAGCATCTGGGTCTACAGGAATTGACCTCCATTCGGTTGAGGGATAGCGGCCTCCACGAACGAGGGCATGGATCACCTCCCGAATAGACAACACAGAGAATGTGCAAGCATACAGGCAATTTGCCTTGGCCAAAGTCTTCAAGCCAATGGCAACGACTTGGTCAAAACGACATTCCGGCCTCACTTCGGTTGAGGGTAGCGGTACGTCAAAACCGAGGACAAGGAATGAGAGGGGGAACTTACCGGCAGTTTCACCCCACAGTTTTAGTAAGCTTTTGTTTCACTTGAACCCACAGCCCCTTCGGGTGGCTACGCCTCGCAGCGTGCAGACGAAAATTCACCTGGCTCAAGTCTCGGCTCAACCCCGGTGGGGTGCGCAGGTAGTGAGCTGTTCGGTGGCCTGGAGGCTGTACCTAAGGGTGGGCTCCAACAGGACTCAAACCGAAACCACTGTGTTTGCTCGGTAGTTCTGCCAGCCACATAGCTGCCTGTGTACGGCCTCGCCGAGTGCTGAGGGAACTTTCGACCTCGCTGCTGAGGGTGTTGTCGGCCTCGCATAAGCTGAGGATTGTGGAAAGTCTTCGGCCTCGCTCGGAGGGACAACATAGTTCGGCCTCACCACGGTTGAGGGAAACACCTCCTGGAACTGAGGTGCAAGAAGATAGCAGACCTGTGCGAGCGAAGAGGGTTCCGAGGCCTTAACTTCCTTTGTTGGAACAGGGCCCCGTCTCAACCGCAGATTTCCGCTCGTGGGCTATCGGCGACCAGAGTGGCCGTCCACAGTGCCCTGGACAGTGTGCCACACGCCAAAGAGACTTGCTGCAAGGCAGACGGAGAGCGACGGACCATGCCGGCAATTGCGTGCTGTGTATTTGCATGGTCACACCAGGGGCGTCGTGAAGGGCTTTTCCTGGAACTGTCGCAGTCATATCGTATCCACTTTGTCCGTCGCACCAGGAGAGGCAACATAGCCTGGGGCAGCTGTGGGAATTGGAATGTCCAAAGAAGCCTGAATGCAGCTAACCTCCACCTGCAGCTCCGGGATTTCCGATGCTGTGAGGATGCGAGGCTTTGGAACATCGATTTCTATGTCGATCCCACAAACCCATCCCTGATGATTGATGGCAGCGGACGTGAAATCAGGTACCTGGGTAGGCTGGTGATTATGGTGTATGGCCCTGATGTGTCGAGAAGGATGCTGGCCTTGTCGGAAGATGATGAGGAATGGATGCTCCTTTGAGGTGATGAAACGTCGCCGGCCAGTAACCAGGCAAGTGGAAGTGGATTGAATTGCGAGCACAGCCTCGCCATTAAGGGCCATGTGAGGGCAAACCCGAATGCAGGCTTAGCTTGCCGGAATGAGGGTGATCAACATACCCTCGCAGCACAATGCTTTCAGAACCCGTGAAACCAGCGGAGATGCCATGTGAGGCTATGCAAGGGCAGTTTCGGCCTCGCTATGCTGGAGTAAAGGTTCGGCCTCGCCTCGGCTGAGGGAATGGATGGTTCGGCCTCGCCAAGGCTGAGGGAACAACAGAAGGGTTGCGAAAACGCCTCGCTGATGAAGAAGGTGCATGATGTTCCGGCCTCGCATCAGCTGAGGGAAGAATGATGGAATGGGCAGGCCGGGCACTTATTGGTCTGCCGGAATTGAGTCTGGGAGACTCTGGAAGCACTGCATGCAGCTTGGACGGCTGATGCTACTGGGCGCAAAGCGGTAAAGCAGCTTGAAGCATAGACTCCGCGGTGCCGGTGTGTCGGAGCAATTGATAGGTACAACCGCAGCCCAGCAGTGCTCAATCAAACAATGCAACATTCGGCCTCGACTTTGGTCTGAGGGAATGTGAGCTATAAAGAGCAAACTCCAGAATATGGATGAGGGACACTGGCCAGGCATGGAGGCCAGCAAAGGGCAGGTACCAGCATTGCACTGGAGAAGCCTCGAGTCCCAATGGCAGTGAACTTTGTGGTGAGGAATACGTCGACTGGTAAGTAAGTGCGAGAAAGCCAGGGCGATTCTGGGGAGAACAGCAAGGCACGGTTAGTAAGTGCGAGAACACCGGAGCTGCTGAGAACCCTGGATTAGCCGGGACGTACTCCGTGGAGGATTCGTTGTCACTGCTTTCAGAAATGCCCACAAGGACCAAGCATGCAGCTAACCCGTGGTCGCAGAGTGGGCCTCACTTCGGTTGAGGGTAATCGACTCCCAAGTGAGAGTATGGAGTTTTGGTGGCAAACAAGAGAGCCAGCCGACTGTCTTTGGAACAATGGCTACGGCTGGATTGGAGAATGTCAAGTCTCACAATGGATAGCGGCCTCGTACATAATATCCTCACAGGCAGGGTGGGTTTGACCTGGTAGTCGGCACCTTGCCCGGCCCCCTGTCAGGCGCCTGTACCGGCCACCTGTTGAAGGTGTGTGGCGTGGGGTCACCGGTGCGTAGCGGCGATTTCGGTCGCTTAGCGTCCTCCAGCCTAAAAAGGGGTATGTTTGGGCAGGTACTTCACCTGTTCCTCCTGCTTGGCTCGTGTTGGAGATGTGTGAATCGAGGGCATGGATCCGTCAAGGTGAGATGACGAGAAAGTGCAGAATTGGGCCTCAATCAATATGGAACGGTCTATGGGGATTGACCACCCCGCTGGTAGAGGGATAGCGGCCTCTGAGAATCGGAGGGCATGGATCACCTCCCGGCAAAAGCCACAGGAAGTATGCCCTGTGCATGCAAGAGGCAGCCACCGTAACCAGAGTCCATGAAGCCTCGGGCCATGACCTGGTTTGAAGACATGTCCGGCCTCACTACGGTTGAGGGGTGTGGATGGAAGCACTCAGGACATGCAATGAGACTCGTAGAACGAGCATCTGGGTCTACAGGAATTGACCTCCATTCGGTTGAGGGATAGCGGCCTCCACGAACGAGGGCATGGATCACCTCCCGAATAGACAACACAGAGAATGTGCAAGCATACAGGCAATTTGCCTTGGCCAAAGTCTTCAAGCCAATGGCAACGACTTGGTCAAAACGACATTCCGGCCTCACTTCGGTTGAGGGTAGCGGTACGTCAAAACCGAGGACAAGGAATGAGAGGGGGAACTACCGGCAGTTTCACCCCACAGTTTTAGTAAGCTTTTGTTTCACTTGAACCCACAGCCCCTTCGGGTGGCTACGCCTCGCAGCGTGCAGACGAAAAATTCACCTGTAGTGTTTGCCCAGTTGGTGCCATGTGGTGTTTGACTGTACAGAGAGAAGCATGAGAGTTTTTCTGCTGCATGACTTGGCATGAGCATGTTTGGTTTTGCCCAAAGTCCCTAAAGCATGTTTGGGTTGACTGCGACGCATGTCTTGTCTTGTTGGCATGGCCTAGGATGAGTTTTGAAGCACTTGGAATTGCTTGAGAGCAGTAGTGAAGAAGTGCGTGTCAGAACTCTGAGGTTCTGTCTTGCTGCAACTCACTCCGTGTCCCCGCCACTTCGTTCGTTGCCGTTGGACGTGTAGGATGGGAGTAGGAGTGCAGAGTGGACTCTGAAGCTTCGCTGTTTTGCTGTTCGGAAGTGACCTGAAGTCCCCGAGGTGGAGACCAAAGCAGTTGCATTGTTCTTTTGCTTTACCTCCTTTGTAGAACAAAGTTGAGACGGAATTCGTAGCTTTTTGGAGCCCTTAGCTCTTGGAGAGAGCTTGCTGCAAGAACTGAAGCTTGCTGAACACTTTGGTGTTTGGCTCAAGTGCGAAGTGAAAAAGAGACTGCTGCGCGAGCTCTGCTTTTCACACTTTTCGAATGGAAGTTTTCAAACAAAACAAGATTCGAGGGGGGTGGAATTTTATAAATCCCTTCTCTCTCATCTTCAAGATAAAGTAATTAATTTTTAGAGTCACCCTTAAGCCTCCCTTTTTTCAGCCCCGTTAAAGCCCTTCCCCTCAAGCCTCTCTAGCCCCCCATTTAAGCCCTCTTCAAGCCCCCTTGAAGCCTCCCTTCAAGCTTTCCTTAAAGCCCCCTTAAGCCCCCTTGAAGCCCCCTTTAAGCTTCCCTTGAAGCCCCCCTTCAAGCCCCCTTTAAGCCCCCTTTAAGTCCCCCTTTAAGTCCCTTTAAGCCCCCCAAAAAGAATGACCGGCCGCAAGTCTCAAGTCATGTCGCACCTGCGGCAGCAAACACCACCTTTCTACTCTTCACTTCTTCTCTGTTACAGCCCTCTGCTCTTGCGTAAGCACTTCTGTCAATCATGGCTTGGCTGTGCTTGGTGCTTGGAGCAATTTGTAGTTCGATGTTGTTGCTCAGAGTGGCCCCACTGTGATCAGCATGGTGCCCTGGGCTGGTTCTGCACACCGCTGACAATTGCTCGCGTTACCGTGGTTCGCGCATATAGCTTCCTGGCATACATCTTGCGAACCCTTCCTGCACAGCCCGGTGCGGCGTGGATGTGCACTTGGATAACTTCGACGGCGTTAAGTACGAAACGCGTGATGCGGAACCTGCCAACTAGAAGTCAGCAAAGGCAAGGCGAGGAGCTTGGAAATTAGAAAGAAGCTTATAAGAGATCAGAACCATTGGGCCACTGGACCGAAAGACCTGGGTTTTGACTTTCGGCAAACATTCGCATTTTGCGATTTCCATGCACACTTTGGTCGGCATGGAAGTGCTCTTGGATACCCAGTTGTCGAGACCCACAAGAACGGCCTACTGTGCTTCTGATGCAGTCAAGAGGCGTCGCTTTAAAAAAAGAAGCCTTCGAAGCCCCTCCCCCTTTTGTCCTCGCCGCCTTCGAAGCCTTCAAAAGCCCCTCCCCCTTCGTTCTTGTCTTCGAAGCCTTTAAGCCCCCTTCGTCTTCATCTTCAAAGCCTTCGAAACCTGTTGCCAACCTGGGTTCAATGCAGGTTCGAACTTCTTTGCAATCCGAGTTCAACCCAGGTTTGACTTTAATCTAAATTCCACCCCCCTCAAATCTTGTTTTGTTTTGTGTTTCATTGTTTTGAAAATCAGAGGAGTAGATTGTTTTGAAAATCAGAGGAGTAGAGACGAGACTGTTTTTTTTTTGAAGTAAAGAGCGGGGGGGTTGGGGCGAGGCAGTTGGAGGAAGGGGAGAAGAGAGAATGTGGAGTGGGAGGAAAGGAGAGGAGAGAAGGGAATGTATTCTAAATTCCACCCCCCTCAAATCTTTTTTGTTTTTTGTATTTCATCTTTCGAAAAATTAGAGGAGAAGAGAGAAGGGAATTTATTCTAAGTTCCACCTCCCTCACCCCCCTCGAATCTTCTTTTGTTTTTTTGTATTTCCTTGTTCGAAAAATTCAGAGGAGTAGTGACGAGACGGTTTTTGTTTATAGAAGTAGACTTCATTTGAAATCACAGACGAGGGAGTGGGAGGAAGGGAGAAGCGAGAATGCGGAGTGGGAGGAAGGGAGAAGAGAAGGGAATGTATTCTAAATTCCACCCCACGCGAATCTTCTTTTGTTTTTCGTATTTCATTCTTCGAAAACTCAGAGGAGAAGGGAGAAGGGAATTTACTTTAAATTCTACCCCCCTCGAATTTTCTTTTGTTTTTTTTGTTTCATTATTCGAAGATCAGAGGAGTAGAGACGAGAGTGTTTTTGTTTCTAGAAGTGGAGAGCGGGGGGATTGGGGGGGGCGCAGCCCCTTTGCAATCCGAGTTCAACCCAGGTTTGACTTTAATCTAAACTCCACCCCCCTCAAATCTTGTTTTGTTTTGTGTTTCATTGGTTTGAAAATCAGAGGAGTAGAGACGAGACTGTTTTTGTTTTTTGAAGTAAAGAGCGGGGGGGTTGGGGGGGGCGCAGCCCCCCCCCATTTACTTCTTATAAAGTGGGAGGAAGGGGAGAAGAGAGAAAGGATTATATTTTAAATGAAAAAAGACGAGGCAGTTGGAGGAAGGGAGAAGAGAGAATGTGGAGTGGGAGGAAAGGAGAGGAGAGAAGGGAATGTAATTTAAATTCCACCCCCTCAACTCTTTTTTGTTTTTTGTATTTCATCTTTCGAAAAATTAGAGGAGAAGAGAGAAGGGAATTTGAAGTCACAGACGAGGGAGTGGGAGGAAGGGAGAAGCGAGAATGCGGAGTGGGAGGAAGGGAGAAGAGAGAAGGGAATGTATTCTAAATTCCACCCCCCTCGAGTCTTGTTTTGTTTTTTGTATTTCATTATTCGAGAAATCAGAGGAGGAGAGAGAAGGGAATTTATTCTAAATTCCACCCCCCTCGAATCTTTTTTTTTTTTTCGTATTTCATTCTTCGAAAACTGAGAGGAGAAGGGAGAAGGGAATTTACTTTAAATTCTACCCCCCTCGAATCTTTTTTTTTGTTTCATTATTCGAAGATCAGAGGAGTAGAGACGAGAGTGTTTTTGTTTCTAGAAGTGGAGAGCGGGGGGATTGGGGGGGGCGCAGCCGTG
>CAJNDS010002664.1:57733-305233 GCA_905221605.1 Symbiodinium natans | reverse complement strand
TTTTTGATACTGGGAGCGGAAATCTCATAGCGCCGGCCTGAGTGAAACGGCCCGCCCAAGTCGATGTTTGGAGGGCAGAACGTGCACTTTGTCACACTGAGGTTCCTGGCAGTGATTGCGCTAGCGATGCCGGGGCTCTTGTATTCGGACATCTGTTTCCGTGGGACAGCCGCAGTTTATCCCGAACCTCAGGCTTGCACCAGCCATCGCCGTTTCGACCACAGGCAGGGACAGGGCAGGGCGGACATGGGCGGACCTCTGAAGCAAAGAGCTTGATTGTTGAGGAAAAGTGGTGGAGCCCGATCCTTGGCACCTGCCCTTGTGTCCCTGTGAAGTCCAGTCGTGCTCCTTGTCTTTGCTTCTGGCATTTATCGCTTGGTCAGCATGGGAATGGGCGTTGTAGTTTCGGCCGAGATCAATCCAATCAATTGCGACGGCAGCAACGTCTCCCACGGGATGTTGCCGGACCCCGTTGCCTCAGTGCTGTCAGCATGGTTTGACTGTCAGACAGCAGACTTTGCTGCCTGGAGGACGAAATCACAATTACATTCGGCACTGGAAAGATTACTGGTCAGTGTTTCACGGACTCCATATGTGCGTCTTGTTTGCAGCCAGAGTTGCATGGTGGTTGAAAACGGGAGTAAGCCGGGCAGGAGGGCAGTTCATAGGATGTAACTAGCATCTTGACACTGGGCTGTTGTTACGTTGGCTTCTTCTCTATTTTTCAAACTTCAGGTTGGGGCCGCATGCTCTAAAGGCAACTTCATCTCTTCTCTCGCGGGCACCTCAGCCGTGTCTGGGCTTCAGCTTTCATGTGAGAAGCTCTTCTTGCAGTGCAGGACGAAAGTTACACGCCGTTCGCAACCTTCTCCTTTGACGGGGTGCTGGGCCTCGCTCTGGACTCTATGGCTCAGGCGCCTAGTGGCTGCACTCGAAAGATATCCGGGCACCACAAATCCCCCCAAGCTGTGTCCCGGCTTCGTCACGTAACGACGTTGTGCTTGCGGAGACTCTGTTGCAGCATACGCTCGTTGAATGCCCTTGACTGCCGCCAGTCCAACGAGTTCAGCGTCATGAGCCGTTTGCATGGTGCAGGAGTTCTGAAGCCAGAGCCCTGACAGTTCAAACGCACAGTTCCACACTTCGTCAGCTAGTTCTCTCTGTTTGTTGATTCTTCGTCTCGCGTTGATGTCAAAAAGCTGGCTTCGTTGCATTTGGTCGCTGTGTGCGCTCTGCAGACGCTTGCATGCTGAGGCAACCGCTCTTTTCGGTTTTCCTTTCCGACTCAGATGAAGAGAAGTCCGAAATCACCTTTGGAGCCATCAAGCAGGAAACTGACACAGCAGCTGCTGTAGTTGCAGCACAGGTTCCCCAGCAGAGCGAGACTTGTCAGGAGCACATGGCTTCAGAGCTCTACTGGGTGAATGTGGTCGGAGATGCAGGGTATTGGCAGGCACACGCTTTAAGTTTTGAGTAAGTTAGTTTCACCTGCATTGCGTTTTGTGCTTTGAACTCCTCCCCTTGCAGGTTGAAATCCAGGACATCTACCTCGGTGAGCATCCACAGCTTCCAAGCTGACTATCGCGTGAGGAGTTTAAGACATGTACTGCACTAAAGTAAATTCACAAATCGTTTGTCTGCCGCTTTTTTGTCTGTTTTCTTGGAGGTATTCGACATGTTTTGAATTTGGGCTGATGGTGTTGGCGTGTATACTATGGGACAGCCAAGGAAACTTTGCCAGGGCTGCCGAGTCGCCGTGGACACGGGCACTTCTGAACTTGCAGGCGGGGATCTGTGTATCGAGGGCTACGCGTAAGGGCGCCTCCAAGTCCTGTGACAGGCCCCTCAGACATCATCGCCAAGCTGGAGCAGCTGCTTGCCTTCTTTCTTGCAGCGTTGCGAGAGGGTTGTATCAGAGAAACCCCATCTGTTGTAAGGCTTTTGGGCTCTGGACATGATTGCTCCAACATTGCCGCCCCCTCAGCGAGATGATATGCAATATTATGCAATCATCCACAACGTGTAGCCTAGTGTCGATCTCTCTCTAGGATGCCTTGCCGAAGCTTGGCTTTGCGGTCCGCCATGCCGGCATGGCTTCAACATGCTTCAACCGTTTCTCTGGCTGTTGGTGGATAGTGGGGCTTGTTTCGAGCTTGCCTTTTGCTGGACAGGTGGGCCAAATGGAAAGCCCAAGATCCTGAGCCTGTCCCCGAAGGACTATACATCGGAGGCCTATACGGAAGTGTTTTGGCATTCAACTGCAACACAGTTTCAGGGCGCCTATGAAGGGGAGACTTGTGCAGTGAGCGCTCTGGGCGGAGGGATCTTTTGGTGGCTGCAACCTGTCCTTGATGAACTTGGACGTTCCCCCGCCCAAGGCCAGCAGTGCTCAGCCTTCTTGAGACGACCCTTCAGTCCCTTCAGAGTGAATACTCAAATTCAAACAGCTCCATTCGAAATTTGTGGATGTAGGGGCCGCTCTTTGTCTTCGGGATTCCCTTCCTGCAGCTACCCGGATGAAGACTTCTCACATGGGTGCGATGTGCAGAGTTGTTCGGAGCTACGTGCCCGCGTCTCCAAGGAAGTATTTCACAGTGTACGATCACGAGAATAGCCGTGCGTGGAGCCTAGCCGCGTCTCCATACTGTGCTTCCCCGGCAAGAGACCTTAAGAGACCTGAGAGGTGTCGGGGGTCTGTTCCACTTCCCAGCCTCCTTCAGCACCTGGGAGCGTGATGTTCTGGACACTTCCTGCATTGTGAGCTTTTGGCTGACAGCCACCTTGCATCCGGATGAAGCCATCAGTTCGATCATGACAGGCGCAAGGCTGAAACTGAAACATGTGCCGTGAACACCAACACCAGGCTCCTCACATTGCTAGACCACACGAGGGGTCAGTTCGGACCTGTTTGTTGTGGTTACTCAGTGGTGCTCTCGTAGCTTTGCAATCGTGTCCGGCTTGCAGCGCGCTCCGGGCAATGGGGGCCTCCAGCCGCCTGACTGCCACCAGAGCCTTGCTTGGTGCGAGTGTATCTACTTTGAAAAAAGCAGCCTTCCCTACAGTTGACAAGCTCCTTACAGCGAACTGTGCACGTGTAGCAGCGAATATGAAGCATGTCACTTGGCTGCGGCAGTGGCAGGACAATGGAAAGGAATGGAACCCATAAAAATGGCAAACAGAACGGCACACAACATGGCAGAAATGCCAAGCGCTGCAGCTGAGGGCATGGAGGTTCTGA
Organism: Symbiodinium natans; assembly: GCA_905221605.1. NCBI lineage: Eukaryota > Dinophyceae > Suessiales > Symbiodiniaceae > Symbiodinium > Symbiodinium natans. The sequence goes on along the minus strand of CAJNDS010002664.1, from coordinate 301,995 downwards.
AGGGTCTTTCACACTGACCTGGAAGGAGGAGGAGGATCGTTGGCAGTCGTCGGCAGGGTTTCGTACTGTGCTTCGTAGTGTTGAGCGCAAGGAGTCTCTGGCATCCCTTTCCGGTGCCCCAAGTCAAGGTGCGCACGGGTCGAACACACTCTCCTTCAAGCTCAACTCCATCTCTCCATCGATTGTTCGGAGGTGTGCTTCTCGACGAGCTTTCCACACCACTCCTCAGCCAAGACGAGTGCAACGGCCGTGTTTCGATGCCAGCAACTGGACTGCACTGCACGTGAGCAAGACATAAAAGGGTGTTTAAGCATCGCCATCGCTTTTGCCTACCAGCACAGGCGATGACATTGAACTTGGTCAATGCAAGCTCCTCTGCTTCAAATGAAGCGAAGCGATCGCGGCGGCAAGACTCTCTTTTTGTAATTTTGGTGCAACTGTTGCAGATCCTTTTTCAAAGTTTGATTCTGCGAGGCTTGGGCTCTGGCATGCTCAGCCTGCCGTGGGCGGCCGCTGGGTCTTCACTGCTTGTCGCAGCAGGATGGAAAAGCTCATATGGAGCTCTTGCCAAGACAATCCCATACGCTTGTACTTGCTTCTAGTTGGTAGGCATATGTAGGCATGACCGCGGGTTGGGATGCTGGGGAGAACATCGGCAGGCACGTGTGCTCTTCCTGATTTGGAAAAACATCGGTTTTGGTAATAGGAGATGATAAGAAATGCCACGCATGCTGTGCAAAAACCCAGAAAGAAACACATGGGTCGAGCAATAACATAACTTCCAAATAGCCAGCGCTGCTGGGAAGCCCAAATAGAACAGAGCCCGGAACGAAGTGCAAGATCATCTTTTTTGAGCAAGGGCCTCTGATCAAACCCCGGCTGGCGGACGACTACCCGTGCCTGCCGATTTTTTCGGGACTTTCCGAGCATCGCATTGAATTGCCCGCTATGTGGTCATGGTTTTTGTAATGTTTCTTGTTGTGAGATATCGAGCGGTGTTTCATTGCCTGAAAGCTACTCGATGCCACACTGCGGCGGAGCAGGTGTTACACTCGTGGTGCTGCTTCTCAATGCCGTCACGAACATTATTCTGGTGGCAGCTGCTGACTCTTGGCTGAAATCGGGTTGAGCTCCCATTTCAGAGTCCTGTCAGTTTCACGAGACCCAGGAACGGAAGCAGGTCTTCGACTTGGGTGGCTTGATGGGGTGCCTTCCCGGCAAGTGGGCCAGGCTGCTCCGCTGGGTGGCTTCGACAGAAGTGAGTGCACGGGGAGACTCCGCGTGTTGAATATTGAAATGTTGAGACATGCCAGAATTTGCATCCTGAGGCATTCGATGTAAGCATTTGGTTATCCGTGGGGCTTGCCTTGCTGGGTTGCTCGGTAAACCGTTGGTCATGAGAGATGCCGTTGATCTCCCAGCGACTGCAGCTTGCTGAATTTCAAGACAGCGGACCCTGAGGTTACTTTGTGGTGGTTGCTGATGCCTTCAGCCCCCTTGCAGACTTCGTTGGCTTTCCGTCAACAATCAACAAACAGGTGTCGGTTCTCTTGGGAACCCTGTTGGCCGCTTGTCACGCTGGAAAGTGTTTGGTGGATGGGTGAGTGAGAGCATTCGCAAGTCCGTGGATTGCATGAACAGCGCCCAGGTCATCCCGCTTTCCTTAATGGATCCAGAGTATCTTGCTTTCAGTTCCACGCTGAGCGTGGCAGCTTCTTGTCTAAAAACGCCAGTGTATTGGCCACAAGCACGTTTGAAGCACTTCGCCCGGCAATTGCCAGGCCAATGTATACTTGGTTCTTCTCATCACTTTCCTCTTTGTATCCCAGCCACTTTGCATCGAATGTTTGCTACATGATTGACAGTCTTGCGCATGTTTTTTGCAAATGCATCGTTGTGATCATAGATCACAATGGTAAATGCGTCGAAGATGGTCTAAGCTGGCTTGCATGGCTGATTTCGTTTGAAAGGTCAGAAGGTCTAAGCTTGCTTGCATGGCTGATTTCGTTTGAAAGGTCAGAAGGTCTAAGCTTGCTTGCATGGCTGATTTCGTTTGAAAGGTCCGAAGCAACATCGCACCAACCCTTCTGCTGGCTTGGTGCCGGCTTTCTAGCAGCATTGTGTTGCTGTCGAAGAGTTGCCACTGCAAAACGGGCGTACAATTTCTGCACGGTTTACATCTTGGTGGCTGCTGCTTTGCAGTGTAGCCGCGGAACTCAAGGACCCGGCGTCATCACCATGGGCAGCGCGTTAATGCAGTCGATGATCTTCCAGCTTCTCAGCGGCTTCATGCAGCTGACTGGTCCCCTGCATGGGTCACGTGCTACATATCAAAGTTCCAAAGTCTCAGTTAGTTGTGTTTCCACAGCACCTGAGCTGCACGAAGCTGTGCGGAGCAAGCGGAAGCGCAACAGAAGCCTTAAGGCCTTAAGCCCATGCAAATCATGCGAAAGTCCTAGAAGGTCGTTGGTTTTCGTAATTGATCTAGATTGTGTGTAGGAGTTGCTTAGACTCAGAAGCCCTGGAGGCGCGTTTGTGAGATGCACGGTGCGGACAGCTTGCCACAATGAAAAACGAAGCAAACCATGAGACGGCACAACGTGGAAGCTGCGTTGTTTTTGCTAAGAAATCGAGCGGACGGGATAAGGATGTGTACCATCCCGATGTACGAGGTGCTGGAAGACCGGAGCGTCCGGCGATTCAGCGTTTGCCTCGTAGTGAGTTCCTTGGAGGCATAATGTGGTGCAAGCTGGAATCTGGTGCGTGTCGAGTCCAAAGCTGCCATCTTCGACAGGCTTTTGCTTTGTTTTCCTGCTTTTCACTACGCTATGCCTCATGGCATTGCGCCTGTATGGCGATGGTGTGTCTTCGAATATTTTGCAGCTTGTCTCACAGCGTGATGGGGCACCTTATGGGAGGCACATCCCAAAAAGTCGTCTGCTGACTGCTTCATGTGCGCTCAGATGAGGAACAATCTTCCTCCAGATGTGTCGCTCAGATGACTGGCTCGTTTCATGACGCATGTTTGCAGATGTAGGCTCGCGCGTTTCCCACCAAGGTCGGGAGATGTTGCTCGTGTAGGTGTGGGCCTGGCGGTCATCGCCGTTTACCCAATCTACCTGGAATCGATGGTGGCGCCCTTGCGGCACGCTGAGGCCACTGGCATGAGGAGCCTTGTCCAAGATTCTTTCTGCGAGTCGGTCTCAACAGGAGCGTGCCTGGCGACATCGACAGCCTCTGATGATTCCTTCTCCTCAAGATTCACTGATTTTTGATGAGGATGTGATCCCCCGAGGCACACTCGTGGGGCGCGGTGACGGTATGAAAAAGAAGGTCGAATGTTCGATGGTGGTTCTATCCGCGGTTCAACCTTTTTTGCTGCAATTTGTTGTGTCGAGGGGTTGGAGCTGCCCACAAGTTGTGAGGTCGGCACCTTTGCCCCTTTTGTCCGCTGTAAAAAGCCATAGGAGTCTAGGACATTTCCGTCGCCAGGCCCAGGCTAGATTTGGTATATTGCTTTCACTCAGCGCACAAGCGGCCGGCTGAACCCTGGCCCCTCTTCAATCCAGTGATTCTTCCTTCGTGCTCTTGTACTGAAGGACATGGGAGGGCATGTGTTTACATGGTTTACATCCCACGACCTTTCTCTTGTAGTGGTCCAGCAGGCACATCTAGCGACCTCGATGCTGGACCTTCGCGCAGCACGTTGTCCTGGACAGAGGGCTATGCTTGCACTTCACCTTAAATCCCAAAACCCACTAACAGCCCACAACCCTCTGTAAGACCTTGAACCCTAAAACCCCCCTGTACCCAAAACCCCAAAACCCCCGCGATGTGCCATGTACTTGACTCGGCCTCCAGGATGTCGGATCGGCTCTTGAAGGTCCGAGTGAAGGCCGTGCCCCTGGTGGTTTTTCTTGCTTAGGGGCCGGGGGGGACCATTCTGGCATCTTGCGTCGGCTCCCTGAAGGTCTTCCAGCTCCATGGCATTCTTCCTATGCGCCCTTCGCACTTTGCGGCCGTTGCGATTATCCTGGGGTCTGCGGCGGGAGGCGCCTGTGTCGAAGAAGCGTTCGTCAAATTTGCAAAAGCTGCGGCTTGCACGGTCTGTCCCCCACCCCTGTTCTCAGGCTGTGTGGTCACCCACTTAGGCTGCTTGGATGACACTAGATGCCAAGACGGGCATTGGATTCGGGTGACGGCTGCTTTTGTCGTGCACTGGTACCGCATCACTTCACTTGAAGGCTTCTGCAACATCGTGAACGGAGCGAGTCAGGCGGCTGGAAGGGTTGGATGTGATTGCAAGCTCTCAGCCAAAAGCTGACCCATGTGTCCCAGGTGGCCGCCATGGTTGGCTGGGCACCAGGCTTTGCAGGACTCTTCTTGCTCGGCTGGGAGCAAAGGCCTGGTCCAGTGGCTGTGTGAGCATCCTGGACCATCTGTTGGGTCGGGCATGCATGCGGACAGGTGGTGGCAGTTTCTGATGATTCTTCTGATCATCTTTGCGACCATGATGCCAGGGCTCCAAGAACGAAGGGTATACTGTTCAAGTCTCTGTGCACAATGGCATCCTCTTCCCCGCGTATGCTTGCAGTTGGCTTTCCTGCTGGCAGGTCGATGGTGGGGATGATGCATGCGGGCTGCAGTTGAGACTGGTTTGTTACACCGATGCCCAGTTTACAATTTTGCTTGGCGCGAGAATCCCATGACCGTGATTCCGGCAAAAGTCTTGAGGTACAGGGACAACTTTGTAAGCTCGCTGAACTGCATGTGGGAATCCAGCTGACTGGCACCCTCAGCATTGGTTGATGTGCAGCAGGTGTATTCTCGAGTAAGATTCCGTCAAGGTTGCACTCCAAGTCTTGTTGAATGTTTTAAGTGTTAGGTGCAAAGATTCATCTGCAGGAGATCATGAGTGCAACCTTGCAGACTGCAGATTTTAATCCTTTAAATTTGCTGCTCGCCAAGCGAAGCGTGCCAAAGAAGCGCGCACGTTGCCGCCTAAGTGCAAAGGCTTTGGGGCGGATGCATGAGAGATTGCTCTCAGGCATAGGCATTCCAGACATTGGTGGCGAGACGCCCTGGAATGCTCAACCACCCTCGAAGGTTCACTTTACAGATCCCGTTCGTTTGCCAGTGACAGACAGACGGACAAATGACACGCTTTTGCATTCAAGGATTCCTATGGACATGTCCCAAAATAGGGGTACCCCGTTGATACCCCAAATGTTGTTGTGTTCCTGACTTCACATCTTCTGCAGTATGATCACTACTAGATGAGGGTTGCTAAGTCTATAACCTGCTTCCGAATGGTGCTTGAAGAGGAGTTATCTTCACGTGTACCTGATGTTGAGGTTGGATTTGCTGTTGCTCAGCACAAGGGCGAGCAAGCCGAGATGCTTTTGGAGGCGGACCTTGTCTAGCAATTCTCACTCCAAGGCAACCCTCTGATAAGCGAAAGAGGGCACCCAGTCAGCACCCTCTTGGGGAGGCTGTAAGTGTTGACACAGACTTCAAGCAGTGCATCCAGAAACTCACAATTGAAGGGTCTGGGCCGCTTTTTCCAATGCTGGTGCTTTGATTTGCTTGCCATGATTTTTTGCGTTGCCCCTTTGTAGCACTTACTTTTTGCTCTGACTTTCTGACGGGTTGGGGGCCATTGGAGCTGTATTGAGGGCTAGATGGTGGCATGAAGCTTGGGTATCAAGATGTGGATCGAAAAGTCGAAAGGCATGCGTCTCCACTGCAACAGCAACCGGCGGCAGTCTTGATTCAGGTCTCCGAATCCACAGACGTGGAAAAAGGCCGGTGCGTCTTCAAGGGCTCGGAGTTGGGAGAGCGTAGGAGGGCGAGCAAGAGGGAGCATGTGCCTCCGTGTGCTTTGTGTGCTGTTCAGGAGCTCGGCAGTCTTTCCTTTCCCGTGTGAGAAAGTGACTTGCCGCTGTTCAGTCCCCGGTCGCTCTTGCCTACATCACAGAGAGCATTGGCACACTTTTGTATGCATGCTGCATTGACTGGCTGACAAAATCTTGCTGGCACTTTGCGGGAGATGGGTCATGTCTGCTCAGGTGGGGCAAATCACCCAAGACCTGAGGCAGGCTCCCTGGGTTGAGGGGTGCCGCAATGTGCCATTTTCCCACTCTTCCTTCCCTGCTCCGAAAAGACTATGGACCAGGAGCGCCGCTTGCTAGTGACGGCGACTGATGCTGCAAAGTTGTGCTTCTACATGCGTCGTGGAATACGTGCTGAGAATAAATCAGTCTTGAAGCATTGTGTCCGCCTGGCCTGCTTGTGATGCTGGTGCAGTTAGCAGGTTCTACTAGGCGTCCCTCTCATGGATGTGCGCTAGTCTTGGTTCGCCTGGTCTATGCCGGACACCTCCTGCAACTCTGAGCGCAAAACGTCCAAAGGCACGATTGCGGATCAACCGCTGTTGCCAGCTTCCCCCTCCCCCCCGATGCTGTCTTGTTGTGAATATGGCCCAAGGCGTTGCAAGCATGATGGAAAGTGTGAGTAAACCAAGCAAACCCAGCAAACTCAGCAAGCACCTGTATCTGGTGAGTGGTCTTCCCGTGGACGCACGTGCATGGCGGGCTGGAGACAAAATCACTGCTGAAGACGCTCGAAGAGGTGGGGGTGCTATGGACAGTTGATTTTGTGCAGCTTTGAGAATGATTTGTGCCCTTGACAGATTTGACAGGCCAGTACATGTGAGACCTCGTCCCCCGCTTCCTCCATGTCCCTCGCGTCCCCCAAGTCTCCGCGTCGTTCTGTGTCTCCTGTGTCCCTTGCGTCCCTCCCTGCGTCCCCAGCACATCCCCACTCGCATCCCCCACGTCCCGCCCGGCATGAATCCGGTAGTGGCCGGAGCGTCCATGCCCGTGCGATAGGAACGTCCATGATCGTCCATGCTACAAGCGCATGCAGTGCCCAGAGCATCCATGCCCGGTGATAAGAACGGGCTTAGTGCGTGCATGTTGCCGTGCATCCAGAACGTCCAGGTTTCCTGTACGCGTGCATCCAGTTGCCAGAGCCCGCGTCATAAAGACGTCCATGTTTCCAGTACATCCACCGCATCCCTGCTCATCTGCACGATAACAATGTCCACGTGACGACTGGCGTCCATGTTGCCCGCGCATTCAGAGCATTCATGTGCGTGCGACAACATCCATGTTGCCCTTGCGTCCAGTTCGAGAATCTCTCTGCCTGCACGATAACACCGTCCAGTTTACCAGAGCATCCAGTGGCCAGAGCATCCATGCCCACACGAGAAGAACTTGCATTGTACCGGTGCATCCATAGCATGCGACATGCGTGCGCGCATGTGCGCGCACTATGAGGACGTCCGCTCGAGGCCTCCACGATAAGAACGTCCATGTTACCACCCGAGCATCCATGCTTGCACGATGCTAACATCCATGTTCTTGGTGCATGCATCCAGAGCATCCGGTGGCCAGCAGAGCATTCGTGCCTAAACCATAGGAACGTCCATGTTGTCAGAGCATCCATGACCCCTTGGGCTGAACGTTCACGGTCTTAGTGCATCCCTGCAGAGCATCCTGTGCATCTGGGCAAACCTATCCCGCATCAGGGGTCCCTCTCACCGCATCTGTCGCGGTCCCTCGTCCCTCACGTCCGCCGTGTCCCCCGCGTTCCTCGCTCCGTTCCTCCGCCGCGTTCCTCCCTGTGTCGCGTGCGTCCCTCTTTGCATCCCTCCCCATGTCCCTCCCCGCGACCCCGCGTTCTCCCGAGGTGTCCCCCTGCTGTACCCGAAATCAACTCTATGCTGTCTCATGAGTTCACAAGGTCTTGGCAGCAATGTCGTGCCTATGTACCGACGCCGGGGGCCCAGGGTTTCACACGGCTGCGGACTCGTTTGCTTGTACCTTCGGATTGCACTGTCTTTGTCCGTTTTGTACAGGTGTTTACCGATGCGTACGAAGCCAAAATGGATGGTCACGCTGCTGCCCAAGAGAGAACCTCACTTTTGCGAGCTGAATGGACTCACAACCGAGAACTGAGGTTAAGCAGGGTGCAGAGTCAGGAGCCAAAGCTTGCTTTGGGACTGGACAGCTGGGAAGCTTCAGAAGCTTCAAAGATATTGCAGGACCTGTGGACATTCCGGAGGTCAAAGTGAAAGCCGTGGGCCTGGGTTTTTCGCCATCACACCCGGGCTCGCGAAATAGACTCTTCATGTCCACAGCTTTCAAGGAATGCCAGGAGAAGGCAGTCAAAGCCTGCACCGCTGAGGTGGATGATGTGAACAAGAACGTGTTCACCATTTCATTTGACAAGGGCCGCGGCTACCAAGGCATCCGATTCGCCCACGTGGCTTTGCTAAATTCGGTATCCGACGTGCTGGCAAGGTTTTGCAATGTTTTCCGTGTCGGTGTTTGTGCAGTGCAAGGTCGACAGCTTGCTTGTCATCTCAGACGTTGGTTCCGACGCACTCGCGCAATGGAACAGCGTCCAAAGCAACAAGGACACCGTCGATGCCTCAAAATCAGAGGGACCGGACTCGACGCGACAGAAGCTATGTTGGAAGTCTCCCAAACGACCGAGGTACTTCAACCTATGGATCGTGTCGTTGCCGTGAACGGTGAGAAAGGTTCTGCAGAGGAAGCCTTGTTTCTTGGTGAGGGTGTCTCAGGGTTTCGGATGTGCATTGGCGTGTACGCTGTCGACAGGTATATGATGGGGACTTGTTGTTTTGATGGTTTTGCGATGTCGGCCAGGACCTTCTGGGCATGATCCATCAAGAGGGAAACGTCAGCATCACGCTGGAACACCCGAGGCACTGCCCTCGGCACTGCCCTCCCGAGGTATCGAGGGCTGCATGTGCTCTAGAATAGCTGCCGGCATCTGAAGGTATCTGTCCATTGCGCTGAAGCGCAAGAAGAAGGAGAAGCTGCTGGGCGTTGAAGTTGCAGCTGAAGAGAGCCTGGGCGTCGTCATCCTGAACCTCCAGGCCCTACACTGCCGGTGTCTTTCATCGTCCATGTTGGGGTTTAGGGTTTAGGGTTTCGGGTTTATAAGGTTTAGGGTTTTAGGGTTCAGAGATCGTTTTGAGGATCGTGGCCTGTTCCCTGACTACAACAGCAACGCGGAGCCAGAGCTGCAGATCAAGGCGAGGCTGGAGGACCAGCAGCTTCTCCTGCGTGAAGCGCTAGTGGGCCTGCCAGGCATACTCGAGCATCTACTCCATCAACGGGAAGCAGTGGCCCAGCCGCGAACTTAGAACGGGTGCTTTGCTGGACCTCGGGTGCCCTCTGAAAGAGCCCAAAACAATGGAAGAGTCCCAATTAAACTTATGGGGGCTTCTTCACAAGGAGGGAGGTTGGCCATGAAGAGAGTAAAGAAAGGTTGCGCCGTTCCAACATAAGGGGAAGTGGATGTTTTTCCGATCGAGGCATAGAGCACACAGAGGAAATAGGCGTGTCCTGGTTCTGAAGGGGAGTTCGTCTGTTAACACATAGTAGAGGACGTCGAGGTCCTGTGGCAGCATCGGAGAAATACGTCTCTTTTGTATAAACATATGAAAGGCAGAGGTTTCCTATGGCAAAGTACCCGAAGTAAAACAAGCAAAAAGTCGGGGTCCCAGCTCCCCCGGCTTCTACATGCCTGGACAATTCTGTTGCGCAACATCGAGGGTTGAGATCAAAAGAGATAGAGATGACGGAGAAGGTTTCCTGTGACGAGATAGATTGTCCGATGAGAATGTCCATGGATTTTCCTTCTATCCACTGCTGTTCGCACAGAGGAACAGAGGTGTTTCACTGCAGAAAAGTAGAGAGCTATATAGAGCCAAGGACAGGTTTTCTCAACCAAAAGATATGGAAGGCTTTGAAGCTTTGATGTTACATCGTTAGCGGAAGACATGTTTGTCGAATACATGAGCCATAGAGGAGTCTCTTTCTCTGTGGATGTGTTGAACTCTAGGAGCGTAAAGTTCTTTGAAAAGGAAAGCAAGCAACAGCACCGTGACTTTGAAGTGTTTATCTGGGGCATGCATTCCTGCGAAGCTGCCTGGCACCTCACGACGCAGGGCTGTAGCTGTAAGGTTTTTCATGAAGGGCACTGGCTTCTCTGGCTTTGGTTCTTCGCTCCAAAGATAGAGGACCCGGATGTGTTCTGGTTAGTTGTCCTGAGAATGTTTCAACTTTTGGATGCTTGGTTCAGTTGGTTGACGTCTGCAGTTTCTTTGGTCGCAATGCTGTATTAGGGTCACCTCTTCAAGAAAAACCCTGAATTCCCAGTCTAATGTTTCCGATCCAAGGCCTGACTTTGCTGCGCATGCTTCAGAAGCTTGATGAATTCAAGCTCAGCATGCGGACGTGGTCATAGACGTTTCTTCCTGCCGGCTGAAGCTGGCCGCGCAAAAGATGCGTTTTAACTGCAGCTTCGGCTGAATTTCCACCAGCGCGAGCCTTCTCACCTGCACCCTGTTGTCCTAATTTCAAGCACATTCACAACATGTACAAGGATCCGGCGAGCATTCGACAATGAAGGAGTTGCTAGAGAGTTGGACGAGTGCAAGCACCAAGCTGGCTCGATGTTGGACACCACGAGCGCCGTGGCAAACATGCCCAAGGCAGCTGCCGCGCGCAACTGGAGGAGAAAGCAGTCTTGGGGGTTGGGGTACCTTATTGGGGTCCCTTTTTTTCCAGGGAGTCCTACTATTTGGGGGGTCTATATCAGGGGTCCCCTGTTTCGCAAACCTCCCCATGGCACTCATGTTCTTGAGCATGTCGTTTGCTGCATGTCAAGCATTTCTGCTTCCTCGGCTTCATTGCCTGATTAGAACAGCAGCGTTCGACCATGGTATTGCCTTGTGAGGCAGGTCAGACTGCTAAGGTTACAGCAGCAGCTGCGTAGTGGACACTGACCATATCCAGTCGGTTGAAGTGAGACAAATAGGATCAAATAGGCTGAGTGAAAGCCTGGACAGAAATCCTCTATTGCACATAGCCGTCTCCATGGCAAAGAAGCCCCCAGGTACTTGTCTTGGGGCACACTGTGATTTGAAGTTGCTTTCCTGCTGCTTGAACGATGCGCATTGCGACGCCTGTGCTTTGTCCTGTGCAGTTCCAGACAACGTGATTCCATTTCTCCGCATTACCGTGCCAGTGCCCCAGTCAGTCGTTGTACTTTGGAGTTTAACTCAATGATTCAGGGGAGTAGTCTATAGGTAATCAAAGGGCTTCTGTGGAGTTTCCGGTGCCAAGCTGGACTCTTAGGTTAGAAGCTGTAAGCCCTTGTAAGCCCTTGCAAGCAGCGCAAGGATTGGTGATGCGGACAGCGGGAAGACAAGTCCGAACCTTGGTTTTTTGAGTAGTCAAGTGTTGTGCCTTGGATGGCCTTGGTCTCAGCTTTCCCTAGCAGTTGCGGGTCGACGGCTCTCGTTTCTTTAAGCCCCTCCTTCGCCTTTTGAAAACTGTGCTGGCGTGAAGATGGGACATGCCATCCTTGGTATGCCCAATGAGACTCAGGCTTGATAAACGCCTGGCTGAACAACTCAGTGTCCATAGCCGCTTCCCCAGAGTGGCGACACTGAATTCCTCTGCGGGAAAGCGGACCGGTCGAGCTGGGCGAGTCTCCATGGCCGATTTTTGTTGCCCCTCCGCACTGCTCTGAGAACTACACACCGACTCTCGACCCGACGCTGTACTACAGGACGTCGCGGGGCTTCCGTTAGAGCAGGGGTAGTCAACGTGAGCGATCTGATGCCATGACCTTGACATGCGCCGGAACACTGTAATTCTCTTGAAGCTCTTCAGAGCCCTCCACCTAAACTTCCGATATTCTTGGGTTGTGTCGGCAGTTTCCGCCACATGCTTGCAGCGGGCTTTGTCATCCCCCCAGGACGATGAAGATACCAAATCCTTTGGATGAGGACGAGATGGTGACTGCTCTCGTGGAGTCATGCCTGCTGGTTGGTCCATTCATGAATTGAACTAAAGCAGACGAGACGTGATCGCTTGACAGGTTGGAAGACACGTACGCTCCAATTAGAACGGGCGGTGTTGACATGCTCGAGCCCCAGGGCACAGCACCTGAGGTGACGACTCTGGTTGTTATACGTATTGCCCATGGTACAGTTTCCTGGAACGCGTGTCTTCATGTCCATGGGCACCTGCCAGCTGAGATATGGACAGAAGCAAGACATCAACGAGCTCCTAGAGGAACGGAAATTTTGAAATCTTGCCTATGTACTTGTAGCTGTGTGCAAGTAGTTGCGGTGAGCCTAGTCGTGGTCCGGCAAATTTGTCACATTCCTGTAGGTGAAGCCACCGCCAGCGGAGCCTGTCGCGCTTGCCCAAGGGATCAAATCCGCTTGCTATGCAGGGGAAAGTTTGTTGTCTTCGCAGGTCACGCCGCAGTACTTTGGTCCGTTTGCCGAGTACCAGGCATTCCTCTTTTGCTTCACCCTGATTTTGCAATGCGCGGCTCAGCCACGCAGCTCTTTACTTGGCAATTTTGCGCTGAAATCTCGTGAGGCACTGACTGAGCTGAAGCTGGCAGCTTGGTATGTCGGCACTCATCGCAGTCATCTCATTACATTTAACACCAACCATGGGCCCAATCGAGCTATTTGAGGTATGAGCCATTGACGCGATGCCGGCCAGTGACCGAGTGTCTTCAGTTGTCAGGGCCGCGCAATCGTCTAGCACGAGCCTTGCAAAGCCTTGCGCAGCCCCGCTGGTGGAACTGTCCGGTCCAAGTCGATTCCCGAATCCCGCTGGCCCGCTGATTCGTGAGATCTTGCAAAGTTTGGAGTTCCGATCTCTGAGATTAGGATGGGCTTCTTGCTCGTCTTCGATGCAACCGTGGAGGCACGCCACGGCAAACACAATCTTGGTAGGTTGGGCAAGACTTTCATCGCGCGCATAGAGCCTCGTACTCTCAACGTTGTTGCGAGATCTTGCAATTTGCAAGCCTCATGCAATAGAGGGGGTTTCAATCATTTGTGCACACAGATACATTTCGAAGCCATTATTCTCCTCCAATTCTGACATCTTGCACTTTGGCTGGTGACGCTCCTTTCCATGTTGAGCAGAGCATGGAGTGCGATGCCTTGAATGACTGTTGTATGTTCTGCAGAAGTGTACTTGCGTGTGCAGGAGTCATTGAAGACGGCCATGGAGATGTTTACAAACATTTGCTTGCAGTCTTCGTGCAACCCTTGGACGAGCAGCACCCTTGTCCAGTTAGTCCCAAACTGCTCTCTGAAGTGAACTCTGCCCAGGTCCAAGACGGCTTTGCCGTGCGGCGCTTTGCAAGGGGTTTTGGTTGTTTGCAATTGTCGGAACACCTTGCACGCCAGTGTTGCCCGTTTTGTCCGTGTTGTCCTGCGTCGTGGTCCTTGGCTCAAGCTTCCGAGACTAGAGACGCAGCAGCGCGAGCCACTCATTCTCACAGCAGTACGTCAGAACGTCCTAGGAGGGTTCAGCTTTGGCCCTTTGCCCTGCTCAAAGAGTCAACGGTCACTCATGTCCTGGGCCCAGGGGCCCAGCGAAGGGAGCCGAGACCGGCCGAGACCCTTTGTTTACATCTTCACCAAACTGCCCAGGCCCTGGCTGGGTCACCTGGATGCGGCTTCTGCTGTGCCTGGCATGGCGCCTTCTCGCCTCTCGAATTGTTGTGACATTTTTTGATCACTGCCGCCAGACTGTCCAGATCAACCCAGTATTCATACATGAATAAAGCAGACTCCAGCGTCTCCCGTGCCTTTAGGCTACAACCTCTAGCGAACCGTCGCAGGCCGGGAGGTCGTAAAAAATGCAAGTGAGACTCAGACATTGTGTGCATCCATGAGATGCATGGATGGCACGAAGTGATGTCGTTACCACTGAGGGAGTGCCAAAGCTGGCAAAGGCCAACGGTACCTTGTCAAAAGCTGGTAGCCTGCAACGTGCTGGTCGAAAGACGGATCTCGCAATCTGCCGGGCCAAGGCCAGAGAACCCCTTTCGCCTTCTGAGTTTTTAAGGCACCGTGACGTTCATGAATTGGGTGATGCTCGACCCAGCATCGAGCCAAGCCTTTGGCCGTGCCTCCCGGCAACATGTTCGCGAGTTTTTACCCAGCTACGCCTCTTGGCAGCATGCATCAGCAGACCACGACTTCTTCTGGGGTGGAGAGGGGCCCCTGGTTTTCGGCTGCTAGGAAGGCACATGAGATTCTCAGTGTCATCACCAGGTCCATATGTACTCGGCAGGCAAAGCCCAGGAGCCGGGTGGTGCCAGAGACGCCGCTCGCACGTGGCTCGGGCAGCATTCCACAATCTGCCAGAGCTTGAGAGGAGCTAATGCCAGACCCCTTCTCCGACGCATCCACCTTGGAGGGTCACAACCCAAGTCTGCGCGTGTCGTTGCATGTATGTTGTGGTTGAGGGGCGCCAAACATCTGCACGCATCTGCACAGGCAGTCCTGACGCAGGGGCGAGGCAAGATCCGGTCCCCGAAGCCAGAGCCGTACCCAGAGGCGGCTGTGATCATCTGTGATCCGTTGTTTTCAGGGCGGCTTTGGGTGGATGTGCGAACACGGATCACACTGCCAAGTCTGCTCTGGACGAGTGGCGCAAGCTTCCCTAAAGCGCACTCGCTTTGACGGCATGTCGGATCGACCGGGAGAGGGCGCACAGTTGGCAGAAGTCGTTAGTTTCCACTCAGCAGAGGGTCTCCTGAGGCTCAGGATACTCTGAGTTTGCGCGGGTGAAGTACTGGCGCTGATCTTGTGGATTCTTTGCATGGGCCTTTGGCAGTGCAAGAGGCCCAACGTTCTGATTGGGCTCAAAAGACTGCCACTGCCGCCATGCTTTCGTGTGCGGTACATCTTAAGATATTTTAAGCCTCGTTCGGGTCAAGTCGCTTCTTTTTCAACCGTTGTTCATGGTTGCTGCGAGGCTTGAAGCTCTTGCCAAGCCACTTTTGGGCCTTCTGCCCTTCGCAATCAAATTTCAAAGTGAGGGTGCAGGGCACGTGCCTCGTCAGAGGTCCACCAGCTTCTGGGCTCCAGTCTCTTCCACGGGGAACTTGGCGCGAAGCCATCGCCTGCCCGAGCACCAGCCATCGCAGGAAGCTGCGTGCTTCATTAACCAGGGGACTTCAGGCGTAATGGTGCGGGGGGCTGGCAACAACGGACCCCCAAACGAAATCTCCAAGACACCATGAAACCTTGAGACAAACATAACGATAAGTCCAGGCCGAATTCGTCAGGATCCGTTCGCGGAAAGAACATGTTGAAGCGGACATGAATGTTTCATAGCTGTTTCTGAGGTGTTCATGCCAGCAACTTATGGCCCAATGGGTAGCATGGATGACCCATGGGAGGTTATCCTTCGTCGAATGCTTCACCGAATGGCTCGCCGAATGGTTCGCCGAATGGTTCGCCGAAAGCAGCGAAGGCTACGCCCGCGGACTTGCCGTGCCGGTTTGAGGACGCACGTGCAGCATGAACGGGTGCAGGTCAAGACTCGGGGCGCTGCTTGCAAGTTGCGTGTATGTGGTTCTAGTCTTGCTTCGATTTGCCATGGGCTCCAATGTGATCTGCTGCTTCATACCGGTTCCATGGCTAGTCTTATGACCCCGGGTTCAGCCACAGAGAGCACGTTGCCCAATAATAACTTTTTTTGAACAGTTTATGATTCAAGATATTCCTTGAAGTTTTTGGATTTATGATATTTTTTTACGAAAATTTCTGATTACTTACGAGACTGGAAATATTATGCTTTTCGTCGTTTTTATGAACAACATATATGAATTTATTTATGAAAAGTGTATGTTTTTCATCGATCTTGCATCATTTTCATTACAGAAACACACAAGACCGACCAAAATCATCAAGTTTTCAGAAACAGTAAGAAACTCATAAAATCTACCGAAAAACATAAATCTTGCATAAAACAATCCTATTTTTTCAATCGAAGAGAAGCGTAGAAATTTCGCAAACATATCATAAATCATAAACTCCCAAAAACAGATTTACAGCATAACTTTCCATATAAAAACATTCCTTGAAACGTGACAAATCCAGTGTCATAAGGCTAGTCGAGCAGAACCCGAGAATTTGTGTGTAGAAAGTGGCGCCGAGCCGAGGAAGGCAACCGGGCAAAACAGGGGACAGTGGCCTGGGGAGGGGATGTGGGGGGGGTGGCGGCCCGAGTCTTCGGAAGCCGCTGAGAAGCTGGTGGTTTAACATGAAGGATGACAACATAGCGTACATGAAAGCAAAGTGCACTGAATTGAGGTACTGAGGCGGAATGCGCCCCAAGATGTGTTAACATTCAAAGTAGGCATATGAAGATATGTGAAAGACCTAAAGTGCTTGTCAGTTCTTTCGAACTTACAGAGAAGTGCCCCAGGAAGATCATGATTACATCGGCATTGATGCGATAACTGTCCCAAACAGTCCTGCGGCTCAGAAGCTGTACCTTTCACAGCTGCAAGTCTACCCCGCAACATGGGCCAAAGCCATCGTTGCTTCCCGAGGCAACAAAGAGGATTGCTGCCGGGCATGCCGTCATCTCAACCGGCGGAAAGCTGGCAACTGTCGTGTGGCGGTGCTCAGTGCGCGGCCAAGCCGACAAGATCGCAGGGAGTCGCAGCGAATCGTGGAGCATCGCATTTTCGGAGGCTCACCGACGGATGATCCGCCCAATGCATGCTGGCCCGCGCCCTTGGTGTGAGTCCGGTGTTCGTGCGGAAGTCGAGTGCAAACCGCGCCCGTCGCAAGATGTTGCAAGGATCAAGACATACATCCAAGATGCCAAAGTTAAGAAAGGCGTTGTGGCCTGCTGCTTGGACTCGCAAGAGCTCTTCAGCTCTGGTTTGGCTTGCGTAAGCTTGCGCTATTCGAGACTTTTCGAGACTTTCTGAGAATTGTTGATGGACATCTCAGCTTCCGTAGTGCCGGTGATCTGCTCCTTGCCGCTCGGGTCTCCCATCCCACAGAGTTTCAACACCCAAAGCATCCTGCAGTACCCACCCCCAGACACTCCCACAGGGAATCCCCTGAATAATCCCGTGGAGTGTCCCTGGAGTGCCTACCGCCAGAGAATCCGCAGGAAGTATCGCTGGAGTGTTAAATTGTCGAGAGAAGTGGGTTAAGAACCGCTGAAGCCCTTGGCAAGCTGCCCAACCAGCAGGATGTTGATCGCCTTATGCACAGACTACCACCAGACCGAACTGACAATCGGTTCATGGTCTTAAAGTTCCAAGAATGCCACAAAATCAAACAAACATCGCCGCCTCACGTCCAGGATGCCCGAAAAGCAGAGCGTCTTTAGCTGATTCCCCTGAGATGTACACCAGTGTACTACGCAAACTCTTGGCGTTGCAGTGCCAACGTTCCGAGGTGTTCCCACAGAAGCCAGGTCCAGTCCATACGGTCGATAGCTCCTCGCCGCTCTGCGCGAACGTTCTGGAAGCTGTTTGCGTTTCCAGATCTGTGGCTGAAAAGGCCGAAGCGAGCGGAATGCTGGCGGAAAAGTTTGCCCTGTTCAGCCTCGGCAGTGCCCGCAATGTGAGAGCTAGCTAGGCCCTCGGTTGCCTTCAGCTGCTCCAAGGAAGGGCATCACTCTGTTCTTGGTCGCCAACAAGAGACTTGGGCTGCATGAGCGGTCATGGTGACTCATGCGTTGGGGCTTGCGGCCATTCTGTTATGTCCCCGTGACCTGAGGATTGACAAAGACCCACTCGGGGACCTCGCTTTGTCACTTTTCTTGATCTCCTGCTGCTGGCGTGACTGCAGTTCCGACGGAACTCGTTCATTTTTCCTTCCGCGAGGAGCAGACCAAGCGCAACCTTGGGGCAGCGCGAGCGTTTTCCGAGCTCAAGGAGTCCAGACCTCAGACCGGCGGGCACATGCACATGCGGCAAATACTGGCAGATTCAGATTCCGTCCTTGAGTTGCGCCCATCCAGCGTGCATTTTGAAGACGCTGTGTGGAAGACATTGTATGAGCTGCATACTGGACGCAGTGCTAGCAGACCGGGAGAACTCACAGGCATATAGCATGTGTGCATGATGGAGCATGCCAGGCTTCCTTACTTCGAGGTGCCATTGCAGCAAGAGTTCCTTGCGTGCTCGGCAGTCAAGCTTGCGCAGCTTCTGTGCTGTGTTCCAGCTCATGACCAGATCCGACAAAGCACGTTCATATTAACGCCATGGTAGTTGCCCAGTAACATGTCTTTCTGTCAGCACGCATTGGCAGGTCTCTGCACTGCAGTTCCTCCGTGTGCACAAGGTCTTTCGAGAAATGGTCGAGCACATCATCCTTCAGTTGCATGGCTTCTTTCAGACGGCATCGCTGAGGAAGTAGGCAAGACAGCACTTCGCAAAGGCATTTATATGTAAGTATAGAATATGTGATAATATATATATATATATCTTCAAAACATATGTATTATATTATGCGTTTTGATATGATACTCTAGTATTAATTTTGTTGTGCTATATCAAATGATATTAAAAGAGATGCAAGCTCTATAATCGGATAGCTTATAAGAAACACTTTTGACATATATAGGTTTTGGATACTAGATACTGTCTCTAGATTATTCGTTATACTAGTTCAAAAGAAAATCATAGTATATATTACTAGTACGTTCAAGTATATTGTATTGCATACTATTAGATGTTATATGTTATATACTACATACTTTCACTGTATGTTATATATTATACACTACATTGTATTATAGAGCACAGTACACAATACATTATATAGTACATGTTGTATATTACAAACTGCATATTAGCTATTGCTCATTGCATATCATATGTTATGCATATTTATTTATTCTGTAATAGGTGTACTTATATTTCATAGTTGGTTTGATGTATGACAAAATCTAAAATATGTACTAGATACTAGATATTCTATTTTATGTTACATGATACATTATATGAAATATACACACACATATATACATATATACACATTGAAACAACATGACAAAAGGTGTGTTCAGTGCGCCCCCGAGGCCGCAGCTTTGGAGCAGCGACTCTCTGAAGGACTTGGGGTTTAGCAATTTAGGGTTCAGGGCTTAGTAATTTAGGGTTTAGGGTTTAGGGTTTAGGGACTTAGGGTTTAGGGCAAGCAAATTGCTCGAGGAGCGTTTTGGTTTTTTTGAGCGGGGGCGGAGCGGGGGGGTGGGGGGTGGGGGGGGGGAAAGCATTTGATGTGCTTCTGGCTTGTGAGGAGTTCTACCAGAAGAAGAAGCAAACGGCCATACTGCAGGCAGGGCGGCATGACGGAATGGAAAAGCCACGCACGCGAATAGATTCCAAGATGCTCGCAGGCGTAGAGTCGTAGACCTGTCCCGAGGATCAATGCGTCCTGAGCTAGAGGCGCCGCATCAGCTCTTCCTGTACATGATTCTCTCGCGCCGGGGCTAGAGGGGGTCTCCAAAGCGAGCCTTGAGACCGTCAAAGTGCGTCTCCTCTTCATACCTGTATCTCTGTCCCTGAAACTTGCGAAAAAAACGAGCATGCTGTCAATCTGAAGGAAGGTCTCTCATCTGTGCAAAGAGTGTGCCTGTACTTCGGCACTGGAATCGTCTTCATCATATCCGGCATTTTGCCAGAAAGCCTGTTCTTCGTAGGACCGTTTGCTGTCATGCTTCTACAAGTCTCCTACATGCCTTGGAAGATACCTCGTTACGTCTTGAGAAATGCCACTTAAGCTAGATGTATGGCCTCCATATCGGTGCAGAGCAGCTGGTACGCGCTGATGATTGGATATGGACTCTTGTCACACTTAATTTTTTTCTTTATAGCACATGCCTGGTGTTGTTTTAAGATGAGCAGTAGCTCCTTGTTCCGCAATCCCAGCACGGCAGTGCAGACGAAGCACGTGCTGATCCTAGGAGCTTGAGCTGTTCAGCATCACAGTCCTTGGTGGTTCCAGATGCGGCAAGACGACCTTGATCAATGCCTTTGTCAACAACTCCTGCCCAACAGTGCTTGAGGCCGAATCCTCCCGTGACCGATTCGGGGCTAGCTGCCACGGCTGCCACGTGTAAGGAGACGGAGAGCGCGCAGCTCTACTACAAAACCCTCAACGTGACCTCCAAAGGCCAGAGCAGAGCTGCCGTCAAATCCTGCTGGGCAAAGAGTGGGGCCGTCTGTGAAAGGAGGAGATGCGGCTGCACCCCCACAGCCCGCTATGGTCGAGCCTTCGGCCCAGCAGAGCTTTGCGAAAGCTTCGAAAAAGCGGAACCTCCCAACATGCCAAGGATCGAGGACACCTATGCCGCCAGCAAGTCTGATGGCCTGGATGAGTACGATCAACCTCGGAAAATAGCTCCCCGGCAATCTCCGAGACATTGTGTTGAGGTGCACTTTTGATACCGCTACCCCCTGTTCCTAGAAAGCAGCAAGAACTGGAGGTTTGTGTGTTCATATGCACCTGTCCTCAGCCCAAGCTGAGGACACGTTCCTCAGGATGGACCGGGCAGTCCATACAGATGGGGAGGCTGTGGAGCTGCTCCAGGGCTATGAGATTCCGGAGGCAGCGCCGAGAGAACTCTCCCAGAGTAAGTGGTCAAACAAGGAAGCCTTGCAAACAAAAATTGAGAGCTGTAGTTCCTAAGCTTTCCTTCAAGAACACCTCTCACAGTGGCGGCGTGGGGAAAAGTGAAAGTAAGTGTCAGGGCAAGTAGTGCTACAGCGGTGTAAGTAGGAGAGAGAGAAGCTGGAGGTTAGCGAGTACCGGCCGTTGTCGCCTCGACGAATGGCTTTCATGTCCCTTGGACGAAGTAGGCTGATTCGGAAGTCGGATGACGTTTCGCAGCAAAGTGATTTTTGCTTGAGTAAGGCTCGTCTTCGACTGCACGTCCCAACTTTCGCTCAAGGAGGCAAAGAGACAGGATTGTTGCGTTCAATGAAGTTCGCTGATGTCAGGGTTGCGGTGGTCCTCATGACTTCGAAAGAGACATCCCTGTGCTTGCTGCGGGGGGGGGGGGGGGGGGGGGGGGCGGGGACGACCAAAAAAGAAGGCTGAAAGGAGGAGGAGCCATGGGGAGCTAGGGGAGCTTGTCTTTCTTCCAGGCACAAGACCTCCACAGCGCGATGAGAATGGACATCGACGCTTCCACGAGCCGCTCAGAGACACCCTAAACCCTAAACCCTAAACCCTAAACCCTAAACCCTAAACCCTAAACCCTAAGCCCTAGGCCCTAAGCCCTAGGCCCTAGGCCCTAAACCCTATGCGAGGGAAGCCCTGAAATCAACATGAAAGTGTAGAGGAGACAGAGCGAGACGGTCATCTGCACAGTGTCACTTCCGCCATTTTGGGGCCAAACCACGTGCGCCATTGCAAATTGTTGTGTAAGAGATTGTAAGAAGTTTTTTTTTATTCTTGTAAGAGCTTCAGGAGAACATTTGCAGAATTCGTCAGATCTGAGGACCTGTGGTGTGCTTGGTGGCAAACTGTCTGGATGCGGACGCTACAGGTGCGCACATCATTCGGCTGCCAAGCAAACTTGCTGCTCTCTGGTGTTTGGCTGTGTACGTAGAGAATGCTGACCTGCATCGCGAGTCTGACATAGAGATCGGGCGTTCGCCTATGACCAGACGAACTCACAACCCCCTACCCATGTTAGTTTGCAGGGGTGCGCGAGGAAAGGTTGAGAGAGTTGAGAACGAGGGACCTTGCCGTTTGCTTGTAGGCTGCAGCCCGAGGCCGCTAGCAGTAGCCGGCTGAGAATGCTTTAGTTAAGCCACATGCTCTTCTGCTGTTCCAGACGGAGAGCAGCGTCGGTTGGCGCAAAGGCCGGCCGGGACTAGTCAGCAGGTGTGTTGTTTTCCGTTGAATGTTTTTGAGTGGGGCGAGCCCGCAGATACGCCAAAGACAGCAACATCTCCTACTTCGAGCTCTCTGCTTATGACCTGAAAAAGGCCCTCGTGTGTGGGCGCTGTGGACTCTGCTGTTTCTTTCGGCCGGCTACGAGAAATCAACTGCTGAATCGCTGCAGGTGAAGCAGCTCTTCCGCAGCGTGCTCAGCGAGATCTACGCCAAGGAAGATCTGTGGAGGCCGCCGCGTTTCCATCTGGGGGGTTCGCCAAAACAGGGGGACCTTTTATTTTAGGGTTCATATTCGTATTTGGCGGTATTTTGGGGGACACTTACTTTGACAGGAAGTACCCGTTGTGGTCGCACATGTTTGAAAACTCAGCTTGTACATTTCAGGCCCACTCAACACAGACGAAAGGCTTTTAGCCGTGTCGAGGACCGAGCTCAAACTGACAGTAGCACAGTGTGAGTAGCCTTGTGGATCCGAAGACGCGCAGGACATCGACAAGAATGAGTTTGACAATGAGAACAATCGAGAGGCGGCCCAGAATGCTGTGGGCAACCTGTGGAAGTGGTGTCTCTTGCGAGTCCTCAGAGTGTGTAGGCCCAGAAGAAGGCCGAAGAGGAGGAGTTTACGCGACTCTCCCGCGAAGCTGCTGAGGCCGGGGCATACTCCACAAAGCGCGAAACAAGTCGCCTTTTCCGCGGATCAGTAGACCTGCAGGCAGCTCAGGAGAACAAAGTGCGCATGGCCCATGTAGGGAGCCAAGCAGGAGTTCCGCAGCTTTTCGAGGCCTCCCTTGGCTCGTGGAGGTCATGGTTTGTCAGAGGATGTTTGATGTCTCTGAGGCGGCCGAAGCTGCAGAGGCACGACGCCCCCCACTTTAGTAGAGCACTAGGGTTTAGGGTTTAGGGTTTAGGGTTAAGGGGTTGCGAAGAATCTAGGTATTCGGAGGAAGCGCAATCTTTGTCCCGTTGAGTTATCGGTGCAATGCTGCTGGCCCTGCCGACCTCCTTGTCTGTATACTCAGTTCACAAGCAGCTCCTTTTGGTAGCGGAGGAACGCCGTCGCCAAGCCGTTGAGGCTGGCCTGGGGGCTTTAGTAGCGGCGGTGCCTTCGGCTAGGTGGTCCTTTGGTGTTGTGGGTTCAGGGCTCCAACAAGAGTGGTTATCTTCAGGGCTGTTCCCCAGCTATCGGCAATCTTTTTACCGGTTATTGTGACGAGGTACAAGGATCTGAAGTAAGCAAGTGTATGCGAGAATGCGAGTCTGCGTTTGTTGTTCTCTCTGCCGCTGCCAGGAGGAGAAGCGGCAGGCATTGGAGGCACATTCGGAAGAGGAGAGCAGCAGTCAAAGCGTGCATGCGCACAGAAGCGTTGAAGATGGCAGCGGAGGACCAGGTACCATACGAGCCACAAATCAGAGCGACGGCCGTGGCCGTAGCCAAGTTTTTTTGTCATGCCTTCGAGTTTCTCGTGGTGTCGTCGGTGTCAATCTCAAGTGACTCCCCGTGCCACGGACCGTGCTCGGCTGCCCTCGCAGGCGGTCGCCACCCCTGCGCCAACATCGACAGGGTCAAGTGGGCCAAGGCTGCACTGGAGCCAGGCTTGGATGTCGTGTCTTTCATCAGCAGCAATGGGAATCAATGGGAAGAGCGTTGTGTCACTCAACGTGTCGCTTTGGCACAAGTGTGGCCAGCGCGGCGAAAGGCCTCTTTGGCATCGACCTCGCAGACTCCCCCGCCGTTGCCTCCACCATCTTCGCCTCCGGGACATTACTGTAGCACACTGTAGCGGCGGACATGTTTGAAGTGGTTGATGTGAAGATTTCGGTCCGATTTGCAGATACAACTGGCAGGATGCCGAGACTTTCAACTTTAGCACCTCTCGCAAAGATTCGTGATATCGTACAATATTTTGATAAGTGCCCTCGTCCAGGTTGTGAGATATTATGTGACCACGTTGTCTGACAGGAGCGAACACCCAGACCACGAGTGAAGATCGCTTTGGTCTTTCCAGTGGGCCCATCCTGTTTGTTGGCATCAGACGGCAACGGTATATGCTCGAACGATTCTTGGCATCTGCTTGCGAAGATGTTAGTAATAAGCAACATGAAACAACTATCGCCTGGGCAGAAAAGTCTGCGCCCGAAATGCCAGGATGGCTGCCTGCATCGTTTTTTGCGTAGATGGGCGAAGGAAGCTTGGATGCATTCCGATGAGGGCCAGGTGAGCCTTGTGGCCAGTGGCGTGACCTGCTTCCTTGCTGTAGCTGGGTCTTCGATATGAAGAGCACCATGAAGAATATGGCAGTTGCACCATCTGAGGTCCTGCGGTGAAACAAGCTGCGGGGTGCCGTGCAGAAGCAAAACAAGGGGCATCTATCTCCTCGTGTGCTTTTTCGACAGGTACTTTCAAGTTGTCGCCGACATGTTGGGATTGGTTCTCCCGCTCACATCCTGACAAGTTCAGCAGGTGTAGCATGGTGGCACACGGTCCTGTGACATACCTAGCAGCTTAGTTCTGCGTTGCAGCCAGCCATATGAAATGAGTTTCAGCCCGAACTGCCGATTTGAAACCCAGCTTGCTAGCTACCAGCTGCTGATTTGGGAACCGACTTTTCGAGTTGACACGGTTACCAATCAAGAGCATTTGCCCAGCATGGCTGCGCTGGGATTTGTCAGCGCGGTAAGCCAGACGACGCCTTTGAAGGCATGTTGGGAACGTTCAGATGGACGATCCGAAGAGGATCATGTAGTGATGGTGCATGCCGCAGGGTTAACTGAGCTCAGTCGCCCGTGTGTAGATTGGGTGGAGCGTGCAGGCGCAGCATGCGCCCCGATCTGCGTCGGCTGTGCCAGCGTCTGGTCTTGGAGCATGCGCCTGAGCAAGTGCAGTGCAATGTGCCCGTCTCCTCCTCGACCAACTCAAATTCCGAGAGAAGTGAAAGTAAGGGCGCACACGTCTTGGCTGTTTCTGCAACTGGTGGGATCCTCCTCGCTGTTCGGCGAACGAGGCACGATGAACTTGTGTTGACAGCGTGAGCAGTGGTAGTGCAGTGGTTGAAGCTTAGCTTGAGGCAGAGAAGAGCCAGTCGCGCTTCCGCGAGCCTTGTGATGTGCAAGGGTCAGTTGCTGGACAAGGTTGAGAAAGACCAAGCTCCAAAGGCCTGAACGGGACTTGTACTTCTTGTAGTTACTGTAGCTCACTGCCACATCATATCACTTTGTAGGAGCTCAAAGAGCAGCAGCCTATGCCGTCCGTCGCATCCTCCTCGCCGGTGTCTAAGATGTGGTCGTCCGCGGGCTCACGGAGGGTTCCGCCATGTTTAATCTAAAGGGGCTGTCGCCCACAGCCGGGCACGCCCCGTGCCGACCCGGGGAGCAACAGCAACAGCAGCAACACCAGCAGCAGCAACAGCAGCAACAATAGCAGCAAGAGCAACAGCGAGAGCAACAGCAAGAGCAACAGCAAGAGCAACAGCAAGAGCAACAGCAAGAGCAAAAGCAACAACAAGAACAACAACAACAAGAGAAGAACAGCAACAACAGCAACAAGAGCACAGGAGGCACTGGAGAGGACGGACTGTAGGCTTGAACTGCTCCCTTTTCGTTTGCTCCTCACTTGCATACGTGCGCATGCTGATATTTCGGCGCGCGCGCGCGCGCACGCGAGGCCCGGGAGCCGTTCTGCATGTGGCAAAGCTTCCCAGGCTGCGTTGTACAAGGCCCTGCCGCGGCCCTCAGCCCCCCACCCTCCCCCCCTTCCCCCCAAGGGTCCCGCTGATGCTGCTGATGCCGGTGGGGGCGTGGGCATGCACTGGAGCGCTTAGAATTCATCTCAAGCTTCATTTCAAGCTAAAGATTACAGGCTGTGAGCCGGCTCGGGCAACATAGGTTTGAGATCGGCGGGCATGCAGGTCCAGAAATGCCTTAGCCCTCACAAAACACTTCATTTCAGATTAGGAGCAGGCTGGGGCAGGGGAGTTGGGGTGGTGGGCGGATTGGGCGGCCCTATAGACGAAGCACTAAGAGCATGGGAAGGGAGAACGGAGAGGGCGGGGAGGGCGGGGAGGGCGGGGTGGAGGGAAAATGGGTCTTCACTGACGCCGCCCCCGCTTCGGGGTCGGCTGACATGTATTTACGTGTGCAGTCCGAACCTTCTCTGAGGTACACCAAGGTTGCTCCTGTGGTGGAGAAGAGGGAGGCTGAGATTGATGGTGGGGCCCTGAAGCTGCACATGTGGCTTTAGCACGGCTGAGGCAGGGTTCAATGCTTGTGTTTGCTGAGGTTGGACATTCTTCGCTCGGTTCTCCGGCGCCTTGTGGGAAACATTTGTTGATGCCTGAAGCTCAGCTTGTTGCCTCCGACTCAGCAAGTCGGCCAGTAGCTTGTCATAAGCGGCCATATACCAGGTCGCTACTTCGCGCGGTCCACGAGAGCAGAAAGGGTTGCTGGCCTTAAAGGCGCTGTTTGGATCTGCTGGTGCAGGCTTGAGACACCCCGCCCAGGTGGGAGTACCGCAAAGGAATCGAAGGCCCCGGCTTGCCAAGCGACACAGGTTCAGTAGAATCCGCAGAGTCTCAGTAGAGCCAGTACATGGTCCAGATTCAGTAGACTCTGCAGAGTACAACCTTGGAACCGTGAGAACAGCCTTTGACCTGGGCGCAAATAGGTATGTCTATGGGAAGCATGGCCTACGAAATGATGACAACGCAGGGGGGCCTTGCGCACCTCACAGGCCTGCAAGATCTGCTGGTCCTGGGCATCCCAGGTCTGAGGACACGGAAGAGTTCAAGGAGTTGTCCAAGGAGTACCAATCTGGCTATGGGGTGGAAGACTTACTGAAAACTGAGCTCAGCGGATTGCAACAGGGGAGGCACCGGCACATTGACATGGAAACGCAGCCAGTCGCCAGGTGCCCTTCCTGAACCTTTCCTTCCGCAAGATTACGGCCTCAACGAGAGATGCCAGCCCTCCCCCATGTGTGCTGCATGTTGGATGACGAGTCAGTGATGGATGATCCCGACCGTTGAGAGTTTTGTGTCCAGCTCGGATGCTTGCACGTGTGCCTGCGTCTTCTTGGCTCAGTTCACATTGCTTTGCAAGATTTTGTTAGTTTGGGGCGAGAGATATCCCCTGCAACCTGCTTTGAGCCTAGATCACGGCTTGCAGCGGCTTTCTGAGATGGTTTGTGCGAGTGCAGGGTAGTAGCATGTACGACTTCTTGACGTTCGTTCAGGGGTGAAGCGACGCGAGCATACCTATGACCTATGACCCTTAGCAGCTACCAGATCTCAATGCAAGGTGCAAAGGCCTCGCCGAAGTCAGGATGACTACGATGGACCCCTCTGCACAGGTCGGCTGCCAGCTATCTGATGCACTCTGTCATGTTTCCAGCGAAGGTAGGGAATGTAGAGAATGTAGGGAATGTAGGGCTGGCTCTTGCTCTTGGACTTGCTGTGCAGTCGTCCAGGAGTTTCATCCAGAGATGCGGCCTGAGAGAGCTCACACGTTCTGAAGTTTGGCCATGCTTGTTCTGCAGAAGCTATTGAATTACTTGCTTCCTCTTTTTGCCTCAGTCATTGCTCGCTCGCAGCTTTCCGGTCAGCTGCGCTGGCTCCGCTCAGCCTAGCCTGTCAGGCTTTTATTTCAAGGGCAGGTTGGGTTGTCAACAACATCGGCTTAATCCGCGTTGCCAAACAGTTTGCTGTCAGCCGAAACTCAGAAAATGCCAGGCTTGCTTCGGAAGTCGCTCCTAAGGCCCTAAGGCCGTAAGGCTTAGGATGTCTTGTGTCAACAGAGATATGAGAAGTACATGCCGGTGCATGCCGAGCAAGAGCCTTCTTGCTCAACGTGGCAGCTGTGGTCATGGCCGCAAGCGATGAGAGCAAAAAGCTCGTGGCATTGGAGAGGAGGCTAGCTACCCTAGAGGAGGAGTTCACGACGCAACGGACCTCCAAGCTTGCAGCTGAGGACGAAGGCACCAAGATTCTACAAGCGGCCGACAACTTGGAGTTGCATGGGGAAGATCGATGCCGGAGAAGGAAGCTGATCCGGAGGGTCGCCTTGCTGCTGGACCCACCCGAGGCGGCTTCAGCTGCGCTGTGCCTCGCCTCATCGGCAACGCCATCGAGCGTTGGCATCGATCCTGCGGCCATCGTGGATGACTTGTTCTGTGGGGCCGCAAAGCTGCTGGCAGAACTGGAATGGCTGTCCAGGCTCACCAAGCAAGCCATTGCGGTCGACGAGGCAACGGAGCTTGCTGCGTTTGCAAATCTTTGCTACGCCCTATGCTTGACATTGCTTGACATGCTTGTGCTCTTTTGCTAGGCATCGGTTTTCTGTTCGAGTCGAGTGGAAGACACTTTGGAAGCTCTGTCCTGGCGCAGGATGCTTATCTCTTTTCCGTCGTTCCGCGCCTGCCTGATCTTGAAGAGGTGCGGCCGAGGGTTCTGAAACGTATGAAACGTCCACTGAAAGGCGAGAAGGGAGTTCGCGTGCTTCGCAGACTTGAATTGTGTGTGTGTGTGTGTGTGTGTTTGTGTGCCGCCGGTCAGAACTAGTGTGTCTTCGCACATAAAGGGCGGTTGTTGAACATGAGAATTCCCAGCAAAACCCCGCAACGACGATACCCTTAGTTCAGCAACTGCATCATTGCAAGCCGATGTGGAGCGCTCTGCTCCAAGGACATCTCACGCATGAGCAAGCAGTTGATTTTGATGTGAATGTGGGGCGCTGGGAACTCGAGTGGCTCGTGCCGGGCCGGGAACGGCCCTACCATTGCCATTTCCCAAAATAGGGGTGCCACTTATATGCTTCAGCATTTTTCACTCCCCCACCCCCCATGGAAACCCCCTTGTGTTTCCTGGTGGGTTTTGGGGTTTCGGTTTCTTGTTGATGGTTTACCCAATTCATCTCTATGGTGCTTTTAGGGTTTAGGGTCAGACTGTATAGGCTGTAGGGAATTGACTTTGCCCCCCCGTAGTTCATGGTGGCTGTTCAGGGGTTTAGGGTTGTAGGTTTGGATTTTTCCCCTTGCCCCTTGTGGTTAATCAGAGTCCAGGGCCAAGGTTTCGGTCCCTCTCCAGCCCTGTGGTAGGTGGTGGGTTCAGGTTTTTGGGTTTAGGGGTGTAGAGGTTTCCTTCTCCCTTCGTGGTGTGCTGAGGCTTGATGGTCAGGGGTTGGGGGGTGGGTGGGTGGGCGGGATTGGCGAGAACCTGCAACACGGGCACATATGAACCCCAAATATGGCAAAATCCCCTTTATAAGGACACCTCGCCCCATACTGTACTATGAACGAGTTATGAAGTTATGCATGTGGCATCCGTTTAGGTGCGGCTGGTGTGCAAGCTTCGGTCCTGGGCATCATCGCCCCCGCCCTCCTACGCAAGGAAGTGCCACGAGCTGGTGCAGAAAATCGATAAGCTGGACGTCGAGATACAATCTGCCATGGAAGCTCTGAGCCGACCGGCGGAGTCGCAGCCCTTTTGCCAGAAAGCCTGCCAAGTGTATGCCGACTTGCTCAGGTGCACAGAAGAATCCGACCTTCAGGGGCAGGAGCTGCGACTGCTGCAGGAACTGAGGAAGGAGCGCCAGGAGGTGAAGGAGGACATCGCGTATGTGAAGGAACGGTTGAAGTCCTTGCGGTCGCGATATAGGATTCTCCGCTGCCTTGGACCTTCACAGGAGGAGGCACGGCAGATGAATGCAAAAGAGCTCAGGCTCTGCTTGCACATACACAGGTTACCACAGCCCGGCAGCTTCCTGGAGAAGCAAGACATCCTGAACCAACTGGTGCTCGCTGGAATCTGTAGCTGAGTAGCAACAGAGTCGCGACCGAGATGGCAACGGCCTCTTCGCCAGAATAAACTTCAAGCAATGCGTTCGCCAGAGATGCCACAAGCTTGATGCATCGCAACTCCTGACTCAGTCGACGGAGCTGCAGCGCACCGAGGTCCAGTGGCTACCCATATGTGATGCAGCCACAGGTCAGTACCATACCCTTCACACGCATTCATTCTCTTCATGGCTGTGTGCAGATTCATCTGGAGTGTGCCTTGGAGCAGGTGGTTGGCATGGCCGACTTAGCGCCGGAGTCCCGAATGGCTTCTGATTCTACTGGCCTCAAGCTTGTTCTCGCTTTCCTGCATTTTCCTGCATCTGAGGACCATGCAGATGCTGGAGGCATCAAGGTGGGGTATGCCCGTGTTTCGGCAGCAGGTAGAACTTGCTGTGGGAGCTTGATTCTTGGGAGCTTGCAGTGGTTGCGGTTTGCTGTCTGTCGCTCTCGTTGGTGGGAAGTGAGGCATTTGATAAGTCAATAGTTCATTTCTTGCATCCGGGGGTTTCAAATTGCGCGACGCTTTCAACTGCATCGGTCACCCCTTAACCCTCTAGACCCCAAGCCCATTCTCCTTTGGACTGCTACGCACCGCTTCCCAAGTTCAGTGTCACAGTTGCCCTCGAAGCGAATCGACATCACGGTAGAACTTCGGTTTAGGGTTTAGGTTTAGGGTCTAGGGTTTTTGGGATTTAAGACTAGGTTCTAGGGTTTTGCGGTGCTCAGGTGATGCTGGCTGGTCTGATGGGCACCAGCCCAAGACAACCCCGCCTGCTTTCAATCTGACTTGGAAGTTGCAGCATGTAACAGCCCTAAGCCCCAAACCGAAAACCCTAAACCATAAAAACCAGGCCTAGATGTGATCTTTTCGAGTGCTCTCTGCTAATTGCAGATATATGCTTCGCCCGAACTTTCGTCCGAAGTGTCTGATGACTGCATGCATAAACCCTAAAAACCCTAAACCTGTGCAATCTCCGCAGCTTGCTTGATCTCAACAGCTCCACGTAGTAACGCAGATTGCAAAATTGTCGCTCGGCATCCTGGCAGCAGCCATGGGTTCCCGGAATCAGTGTGGATTTAGGGCTCAGGGGGTGCCAGTTTGGATTTAGGATGATTGCGGGCCAATCCGCAATTTCTCCCGCCAGAACTGATTGCACCAACCAAATGTCACAAGAGATCATCGCAGGAGCTGCCAGGTTTTCGGCCAGTTCGTAGCAAAAGGCGCAAGAAAGCTGTGTCTTTGAAGGCCAACCCTAAGCAGGATCTGACACTTCTTCGGTAGATTTTCTTAGCAAGTGAGAAGCTGCGATACCCAGACACATATATAAAAATAAATAAATACATATATATATATGTATGTATGTATGTATGTATGTATGTATGTATGTATGTATCATGGACTTCAATTGTCAGCTGTGTCGAATTGAAGTGACGGTACGTGCTCCCCAAACTCAAGTACTGTAGTGGATATCAGGTGATGCCACCTTACAGCCGTGTGCTTCTGGCTTCTCTCCTCCTATTGATTACGCAGCGTGGCAGCACTGGCCACGTTTGGGTTCCCAGTTGCGTGCAGAGCAACTTCTAGGACTACAGCCTCAGGTGCTGTGCTGCACAAGCCGCTGCCACTCTGCAGCTGGCAGGCGTTCTCGGAGAGCTGTGCAGCACTACGTTCCCAAAAGGCAGTCTCCCAAAAACGGAACCGATGAAGGTGCCCTGCCCGACGCATCCTCTCAAGTCTTGGTCGCCATCCTCCCGGCCATACGTGGACTTCGTAGCAGCATTGATGTCGCTGGGACCGGGTTCGTGAGGTTTGGAGACTTGTGCTATTTGGGCAAGTTGTGCGCAGCAGCAAAAGTGAATCAACGAAGTCAGAAACAGACAGAGCCGTATGTTAGGGAACAATTCCCCCCCCCAGCCAGCTCCTGCCCCTGTCTTTCGCTTCCAACGGTCCGGCGACAGCTTGGACGCAGCCAAGTGACCCCACATGAAGTCCTTGCACCACGCAAGAGACAACGCAACCTTTGATAAGTTCCTGATAGTGTGTCTGTCTGTCACCTATTGAAATAGCTACCTAGAGACCCTATTCAAAGACTGTTGACATGCTTTTTTGGACCGTATTCCAAGCTCACCTTCAAGTGCACGTGACTATTCCGACTCACAAGTACATAAACGCATCACAAGCGCGACAAGGAATTTCTCAGCGGAGCAAATCATGGTAGACACAGGGGGAGATGCGCACGGTCTCTGCAGTGGAAACGAGTCTAGAGTCTAAACGTCAGATTAGAAGGCCTTTTGGCTCTTTATACAGGGCCTCTTAGATTCAGCTAATCAGGGATTATGGACATTGGCCTTGCAATCTCGATACGCGTTAGGACCGTTAGGATTGTGAAGATGAAGTATGTCGGTATGTCGGACCAAAACTCCACCGAGCAGGTCTGGGCTTCGCCCCGTGATTAAGATGTTGTTTTCTTCCAGATCGATGAAGAGGACGAAAGATATGCGAATGCCTTGTAGTTAAATTTCACGATCGCACACGGCTCTTACACTGGACAGGGCTTTCGGCCGTTTTTGGGCTGAAATTGAAATTGCATGGGCCATGTTTTGTGCGGATGTAGCATCTGGCTGGTTTCTGTGGGGCAAAGAGGGTTCATCAGTCACTTTGATGCGCTGGAATATTAGAAGCCACTCAGACACCAAGTGCGAGCACGGCTTAGTCAGGTCCTTGCTGTGGCAAGCCTCTCAACTCTGGCATGGAAGAAGCTGAAGGCGTGGGGGTGCAGCGGTCTTTGGGAGGAGTTGGAGATGGGTTGGGTGAGGGGGTCACACACCACACCTCTTTCAGGTCCAGCAAGCGTGAAGCCTCGACTCGGCGTGGCTTCTGCCCTTCTGAGCGCTGTGCCCATGTGCATGGAAGGCTGGACACCCGGAGGAGCTTGGCTCCAGAAGTATCCATAAGTGTACCCCGATCTACTGAAATGTTTCAAAACGTTTCCAATTAAATATACTGATCGACTGGGATGTAGTGAGATATGGTTGGATGCATGGAACATTTCTGGATGGTGGGACAAGTATGGACACGTGACTTGAAATGTGTCACAGGGTGGTCCAAGAGGGGCTCCGCGCGGGCCAGGCCCTGCTTCCAGAAGCGGCACAAGCGAACCTTACGAAGAAGGACAGGAAAAAGTGCACTCTGCAGCGTCTCCCTCTCTGTGAGTGTGTCGCTGTGCCTCCGAGTGGAACAAAAAAGTGGGCCGCCAGGGAAGCACCCGAGGGAGTGTGCTGTGTGGGAGATGTTGGGATATCTC
Organism: Symbiodinium natans; assembly: GCA_905221605.1. Taxonomy (NCBI): domain Eukaryota; class Dinophyceae; order Suessiales; family Symbiodiniaceae; genus Symbiodinium; species Symbiodinium natans. The sequence continues at coordinate 269,054 of CAJNDS010002664.1, read as the reverse complement.
GGCCCTACAGCCATTTGCAGCATACAGCTTCAGGGCATCGATGTTGCCAAGGTTCTTCCATCATGGAGAGCCAGTTCACACAGGCGGCGCCGAACAAGGCCCAAGAGTCGCTTTCATAGTCGCTTCCCTTCAAACTCTGTGGCCTTTGCCACCAAGTGGTTGCGCATCCGAGCGTTCCCTTGAGCGTTCCCTTGCAGGCCATGCCAATCAAAAGTCCCAAGCCGCTCACTCAGCTCTTGAAAAAGCCGGACGGAGAGCTTTTTGTTGGTTACTGGTGCTCCGCAGAGCTTCAAAACATGGTTTATGTCTCCGTGATTCTGCTTTACTTGACTCCTGGCACTCAGAACGGGTGAAGTGCTGAACCCGGAGACACTCAAAGTGGAGCGACAGACGTCGCAGTCAAGCAGCCTGCCACTCAGCTCATGCATCCAATGAAGGAGTTGTCGCTCACGGCTTGCATGATTGAAGACGGACGACATTGTCATGGTTCATGCAACTCGCTTTTCTGCCCCTGTGCTCCGAAATGCCCTGAAAAGTGGTGCAGGAAGCTCGAAGACGTAGCAAGTCGTAACGTGGCAACTCAACGTGAAAGCCTTGAACCTCTTTTCATTTTCATGTGCTTCTTGATGCAAGGTACGCAAGATCCTTCTCCTCAAGGCTCTGCAAGCTCACGTCATGGTCAACTTGAAACTTGAAGCAATGATCGGTGAGGGTTGGCAGTGTGCTGTGATGACGAAGTGGCTCATGTCGCAGGAGAGGTCTCTGCTGTCAAGGATTCAACAGACACCAAGGACACGCCCTCAGACAAGGAGCCTCCCTCAGCTGGTCAAGTCGTTCTCATTCGTTCTAAACATCGTATAATGTTGTTGCTGTTGTTCATGAAATTGGGGGTTCCCGAAATACGGGACCCCTGATTTTGACCCCAAATAGTAGGATTCCCTTATCATAAGGACCCAAAGAAGCTACCCTTAATTTCGGAAATCCCCAAATGGCCTTCAATGGAGGTGAAGGCATTTGATGCACGAGCCCGTGCAGAATTCAAAGCCACCGCGGCATTGGCTTCCAGTCGACTGCAGCAGCCTCGGACGTCTTCGTCATATTTCGTCATGACCTTCGTGAGAGTCTGTGTTTGGTGATGGCTTCGAGCTTTCCTTCAGATGGCCTCGGCTGAGGCGCTCCATGAAGCTTCGCCCAGATCACTCGACCTTTAGTGCGTTGAATGCCGGCCGCTTATGGCACGGGGCATCACATGGCACTGCGCTCACAGTGCTCACGTGCATCTCCACGGGGCGACGCGAAGTCGAAATGCGGCGTCGACATGCGCCAGCTGTTTTTCAAAGTGGGCAGTCTGCCACATTCACTTTGAGGTGGACACCCTCCCGAGCAAGCCAAAGAGCTCGCCCCTGGCTTCCACCTGCGAAGGCTGCGCTTTGCTCCGAGAGGGGCCAGGGACATGCCGGTGCTGCATCCGCTTGAGTAGCCCTCCGTTTTTTTTTGCTTCTGGGATCTTCGTGATGATTAATGCAGTGCTTCGTGCATGGCCTATGTCTTGGCTATGACAAGCGCTCGCCGGCCGCTTGGCTCACAGTGACTTGGCACTCACAGAGGCGGTCTGAGATTCCCGCAGGGAACATCGAGGCCCACATGATGTGATGTGCTCGGAACTTCTTGCTACCAAGTGTTGCTGGCTTTGTGTAGGTGTATGTGTGTGTGTGTGTGAAATGGCAGGACATTTCTTGCCCGCAACCATGGCCGACGAGGACAGGATAAGTTCAGCCGAGGATGGTTGCTGAGGTCGTTCTTGAAAGGGGCATGCTGTGGTCAACAGTGGCAACTTTTTCACCTGAGCCATCAAGGGAGGGAGGCCCGACACCCTGATCAAGGGATTCAGGGTGATTCGGGTGTGCTCCACAAAGATGAGTTTCCTTTCACGGCCTTTCGGGCTGTTGAGTTTCATGCTGATATTCCCAAGCAGAAGGCTAGAACATGTCGTTGACATCTTACGCAGTTCTTACGCTGTGGAGGAGGTGACGGGGCTCGTGAGTTGGGAGGCGTAGGATCCATGTGGAGTTATGACGTCTAACAGGAGAAGAGATACTGGGGTGAGTCTGGGGTGTGAAGTTGCTCACTGGAACAGGATCTGCCCGACTTCAACGATGAGGAGGAGAACAAGAAGGAGGAAGAGAAGGCTGATTCACGGCAGCCGGTGTGTTTTGGGAACGCTGGCTTGAGTTTTTCTGGCTTTTGCTTCAGGGGTCCACCATCGGGGTGGTCGGAGGGCGGTACCCTGACAGGCGAACGGAGATGCTAAAAAGGCATCGGCAGCCGGAATGCACGCGCTGGGGCCACAGCGTTATCCAATTTTTGAGAGCAGACTCGGGCAATTTTTCCGCCTCGGACGAGGTCCGGCTTCAAGGACTTCCTGCTCAAGCCTGAACTCCTCCGTGCCATCGTCGACTGCGGCTTCGAGCATCCATCGGAGGCATGTTTAAGTGCGCGGAAATGGAGACTGTAGTGACGCCGCAATGACTTTGTACTGACTCTAGAGACTGATCCGATCTGCTAAGCGAAGAGTGGCTGAGAGCGATCAGGTGCAGCACGAGTGCATCCCTCAGGCAGCTGTCGCTTATTGAGTTTCTCGTAGCTGAAAAGCACTGGCATCCCGTGCTGAGCCAGCTTGTGTCCATGCATGGCATGCCGGTTGAGGCACTCCTGGTACATCTCTGCATCGATGATGCCCGCTTTTTTCCGAGCTTCCAATCAAGACATCGACCAAAAGTTAGGGCCGAGTAGTGAATCCAAACATGTGTTCGCCATGGTCGCAGCTCATTCAGCTCTGAGCTGTGGCAGATGTGGCAGATGCCCAAAATGGATGCCCTTGGTGTTTTGGGCCCTCGCCGGAGCGATGCTGACACTGTGGGCTGTCGGGGACTGGCCTCCAGATCCAGATGCCACAGAACCCACAGAACCAGAGCCTGACTCAAACTTCACCCACCTCAAGGTCCTCATGGTGAGAACCGTCGGGCAGTCAGAGTGGCGTACCGTGATGGCCGACATCAGAGCTTTGGCAAGGAAGTCTCTGTCAGTCCACAGTCCCAACAGGTCGCATTGTTCAGCCAATGCTGCTTCTCAGAACCCAGCAGGATTTTCCACCGACTTGCCGCCGGATGTGTGGCCAACACACCTTGTTTGCCATGACTCGTGTATCAAGAAGCTAACTGTCGAGCTGCATGTGCTTCTCGTTGTATACGACATATTCGTCACGGACACGGTGTTGACGTATTTGCAACGAGAAGTGAGGGGATTGAATGTAACAGTGATCCGTTCAATTGGAAGCCGCAAGCTGGGTGCATGGATCACCCACTTGACACCATCGACCGTGTCCAGCTTCGACTACGTATGGTTGGCAGATGGAGATGTGAGAGTCTCTGCGATCAACTGGTTTGCCTTTTGGGCACACGTGCTGTACTTCAAGCCTGAGATTGCGCAGCCCAGCATCATTGGATCTTTGGAGAAACTCCAGGATGGCGTGCCGCGAGGAAGTGATCACAGCATTCTCAACCTGCCCCTAAACCAAGAAGCCCACGTTTGGAGTACAGATCTTACGTTGATCGCGGCTGAAATAGGTGTCGTAGAGATCATGGCGCCAGTCCTCACAGCAAGGGCCTGGCTTGCCGTGAGGAGGAAGCTTGCTAGCAACGGCGAAGCCATGAAACTGATCGCCAAAGGCGCCACATGGTGCCTAGATACAATGTGGTGCGAGGTGGCTCGCAGTGTACTGGGCAGCAACTTCACGCGCCACGCGGACGTGCCCGTGGGCGATGAGGCGAAACAGGTGTACAAAAACAGGAACAGGATGGGGCGCGAGTCAGGGGAGCGAAAGTGGACAGACATCAGGGACCCACCTTCATGTTTGGTCGTCTTTCAGACGCCAGTGATCCACCAAAATCTGCGAACTCTGCAAAAGACAGCATACACGAGTATCAACACGCAGCTGTGCCATCTGATGGCCGCTGGTGTGCCAAACATCAGTAGCCGTGCCTATCGGGCCTTCTATCAGTCAGATTTGGCTGGAATCTGAACGGCATTCTGCTTGCATCACGGAGTTTCCTCTATAGTTCGCGTTGCGCGGACGGAGTCCAGGTCAAGTCGGGAGCAGTGCCTGTATGCTCTTCCTTGCCTTCTGAGTTGGTACACGCCATTTTCGACGTGATGGCTGGACTCAGCGGTCACCCTGCTGGGGCGCCGAAACGCGTCAAAGACTCGATCGTTTGTCTGGTCAGATCGATTAGACGGTCAGCCAGCAAGTTCCACTAGGAAGACGCCTAAGCGCAGTCCCTTGACCGTGCGGTCTCGAGCTTTTCTTAAGAGGGAGGTGCAGAGCCGCGAGCTCCTGATGCGTGATGGGGATTTTTTTCGCCTTGGTGTTTGTTATTCTGTGCGTGCTGGCGAAGTCAATGGGCAGCTTGCCTCGAACGACGCCTCCTTGGAGCTGGTGTTTTGCAACCTCACAAGAGCACCGTGGACGTGGAAGTCAGCTTCCGTGTTAGCGACCTCCCATTCCACACGGGATTGGCAAAGTGTGGTTAATCATGACAGTGAAGAAGGACCCCTGATGCGGAGTGACGTGGTGCTCTTTCTTGACAGCTGGCAAAAAGCAAATGTTGGGACACACATTCTTGATCACTTCCAAACGCAAGAGCCTCAGAGCCTCAACCTAAACTTAACAAGGTTGGGCGGCAAAAAAGGGTTTTAAGCTGTCGCATTTGGCATGTTTACTGGGTTGGTCGATCTTGGAGATGTCACGTCACTTGTTGTGCTCGACTTGGAAAGGAAAGGACATTCTATGTGTAAAAACAGGTGCCCGAATCAGCCAGAGTCATGTTCATCACAGAGCAAGCGCAAATTTCACCATCAAAGGCACAGCAAATTGATTCCCACACAGGCACCAAGGGCTAAGTGGTGTCCCGAGCGAAACCCTACACCCTAAACCCTTAACCCTAAACGGGTAAAATTTATGCCCTAAACCCCTTCCTGGGTGTGTGGGATCTGGGAGGCCATTCTGGGTACGGATGTCCTGTGCCAAGCCAAGCAACTGGGCGGCAGAGGACTGTTCAGGGTTTAGGGGTCTTACTGAGTTTTCCTGCCCAATTGCAGCTAAGGTCTGGCATGGGGAAGACGGCGGTCTTCGTCCTCGCCTGCTTGCAGCAGATCGACTCCTCGGAGAAGGCATGATGTTGCCACATGTCAGTGATCGTGACTGGAGCCAGCGTGCGATTTGCAGGCTGTGAGGACCCTGGTCGTTTGCCATACCCGAGAATTGGCGTACCAGGCATGCGCCTTTGGGCTAAGTCATGATGAGGTATTATTCGGTATAAAGGTTGACCGTCTTCCCTTTAAGGCTGTACTGACTTCCCCTGCTGTGCCCTGAGATCAAGCAAGAGTTTGAGCGCTTCTCGAAGTACTTCCCGGTCTGAGCCCTGGTGTTTTTTGTTCTGCAGTCTATCCAAGAGTCTAAGGCTCACAGAGCCAAATGCAGAGTCGGAGCTGCCTCTGAGTATGTTCCCAGTGGCAGCCTATGGCACTCTTGTCTTCTGGGCTGAAGGCCATCAAGTCAGCGGTGGTTTATGGCGGGACTCCCATGGCCACCGACAAAGACATGCTGAAGGCTGGTTGGCCGGTTGGCTATCAGGATAGACGGTGTCTATGCTCTATGCCCAGTTGCCTGTAGCCGTGCAGGACTCCTGCCCACATATCCTCATCGGCACCCCCGGACGCGTGCTCGCCCTTGTCCGCGAGAAGGCACGAGAGTTTCGACTGAAATGCGTGCATTCGGAGCTGCAGAGGCTCTTTCAGCGGCCCCCCATTCCATGTAAAGCAGGACCTGAAGCTGGACAAGCTGCAGCACTTTGTGCTGGATGAGTGCGACAAGTGCCTTGACAAGGTGGACATGCGCAAGGACGGCGGGTAAGAGCCCAGGATGTCCTTGGACCACTTCACCTCACCATGGTGCTTCTTTTTTTTTTTCGAGAGGATGTCCAGCAGATTTTCATGGACTCACCCAAGAAGAAGCAGGTCGGGGGCGACAAAGGGAGCTCACTTCGTAGTACTTTGTAGTACTTCGAAGTACTTTGAAGTACTTCGAAGTACTTCGAAGTACTTCGTAGTACTTCGTAGTGCTTCGTAGATAGGTGTGCGCGCCAGGTAGTACTTCGTAGTGCTTCGTAGTACTGCGTCACTTGGACTCCTTCAGCAACCGACAGACGGACAGACAGTACTTCATCGTATTCGTCATTGTTTCTCGTTGCAGGTGATGATGTTCAGCGCCACTATGAGTGCCGAGACACGGGGCTTGTGCAAGAAGTGGCAGAGCTCAATTGGAGACTGTGCCCGCTTTCTCACTATCCCTGGGGTTTAACATGTCTCGAGAGGCTGATGCGCGCAATGTGCCCTCATGTTCTCGGCTCTGCAGTTTTTAAGTCTCGCAGCCTTACAGTCTGTCCTTCCAAGAAGGTAAAGCTTCGATCCAAGGTTCATGACGGATCCGCACGAGATTCGTGTGGACGAAGAGTCCAAGTTGACACTGCATGGCCTGCTTCAATACTACGTGGCCAGCCTGAAGTCTCTAGACACCTGGTACGCTTGGTGGGTTGATGGTGTTGCAAGGGCCTCAGCTCTTTTCGCCTAGGTGAAGCTCACGGAGAAGGAGAAGAACAGGAAGCTTAATGACTTGCTGGATGCCCTGGAGTTCAACCAGGTCCTGTGACCCAGTCGATCACGATGTCCATGCATGAGCTAAGGAAGCCCTTTCCTGACATGAAATCACGCTAATCTGGATGTTCTCTACAGCGCAAGCGACACATGCTTGGATGAGCGAGTGAGGGAGTCGTGGCAGTTCTTGGAGACTTGAGGAGGTAGCAGGCTTGTGAAGTTTTCTTTGGGCAGGTTGTCATTTTCGTGAAGTCCGTGCAGAGAGCCATCGCGCTGGACAAGCTTCTGGCCATTGCCTCAGGAGAGACTTGCAGGACAGCACAGCACAGCGATAGCATAGGTAGGGAGAGGGAAGTCTGACGAGCCTTGAATCTCTGCACCAGCTTTGCTTCAGAAGCCCTCGGGCCAAGGTGGAATGCAACTTCCCATCGATCTCGATTCACTCCGGCCTGCAGCAGGATGAGCGAATCGCAAGGCAGTCTTTTTCCGAGCGCTCCTGGTTAACGACACCTGCATGCTTCTCTTCCGAACAACTATAAGCAAGCCTGCGTCTTCCCTCCCCCGTGCAACTCCCCCGCCCTTCCCGACTCTTTTGTTGAAGACAAGCAAGTCTGTAGCAATGGCAAGTCCCGTCATAGCAACATAATCTACTTGAACTATCATCCTCGCGCGCGCGCGAAAATACGAAGGGAACAAAACCACACCATGCCGAGCGATGCTGCGTGCTTGTTCCCTGGACGTGTGCTGAGAATAATTTGGTGCTGTTTTGCCGTACAGTTTTGTCTGCTGAAGCCCTTTGATGCGCACGCGGTCTTACCGGAGCAGCAGGAAGAATAACCTCAAGTGGAGGAGGAGGAGGAGGAGGAGGAGGAACCTGAAGAGGTGAGATCAACAACTGCCGTGCCCACGGTTGACGAGAAGATTGCCAAACGCAGAAAGTTGACGTTTGGATCTGAAAAGTTCAGGAGCAGAAGACGTAAGGGTTTGTCGGAAACGGACACGGAACACGGACACGGGCCGATTTGCCAAGGCACTTTGCTGCAAGTAGGGGTCGCAATGTACAGCAGTACAGCAGACAGAGGCGCTTCATAGTCTACATTCGCCACTTTGAGAACTGTTGTGTAGCCTTCCTCTTCATCACCTTGATGTTGCTTGGATGGGTCGTCGCAGCAACATACCGTGTTAATAGGTGGCTTAGGATAGCCAAAACTGAGGGTTAGACAAGGCCCCTGGGACTAAAGAACGCTCACGAGGCGTGTTAACAAGGAAGGAAGGCAGGAAGCAAGGGAGTCAGAAACGAGAAACGGCCGATTCACGGAACAGCTGCTACTGTCAGCCCTAGGACCTGGCCCCGAGCTAAGTACTTTGATGGGCATCCTTCTTACAGCCGCGGCTTCTCCAAGCACGTTGTGGTGAGTTCTAAGTTTGATGCACTGGGCGGTGGGTCAACGTCACTTTTTTCGCAGTGCTTGTGTGGCCATCCTCACAGAACTGCCGTGCACCATGGTACACCGAGCTACTGGAGCGGAGTAGACCTGGACACTTTTCTGCATTTTGGCAGGTACAAGCAGTTCAAAGAGTTTCAGAAGCGGATCCTGGTTGCAACGGATCTCTTTGGCCGCGGTATCGACATTGAGAGAGTCGCTTGTCGTAAGCGTGCTCCGCAAAAGTTTTTTTTGTTGTCTTGGAGCTCTTCGTGCGGCACTCTGCTTTTTGATGTCTTCACCAGCAAAGACCCAAGCGCTTCTGCGAAGGTCAACATTGTTATCAACTACGACATGCCCGATGAGAGCGACTCGTACCTGCAGCTTGGCCACCAGGGAGCTTAGAATATGGTAGTGGGTTTAGGGTTTCGGGTTTCGGGTAACCAAGTTGGGACTGGTTGAACTGTTGGCATCCCACGCCCCTCCTTTCCCCTTCAAGGCAAAAGGATGCGTCTGAATGTTGAACCCGCATGAACGGGTGCAGGCGGGCCCCAGCCAACTCCCACTAGGACCCCACAGTCAAGGCACCGCGTGGGCCGTGCAGGACGTTTCGGGACAAAGGCAGGGAAGCTGGTAAAGAAAGCGTTAAGGAGAACACATGGGCGGTTCTCCAACTAATGGTTCCCTTCAGGGTCATTAGGGACCTTAACTTACGGAAAGTTACTTGGTGGTTCGTCTAGCTTATGGTCCTGTTTTTGAATACAGAACCACCATCATTTGGGGGTGTACGAAAAGAAGGTACCCCTAATGTCGTCCCCAAACCCCCCCAAGAAGGTACCCCTATTATCGGGAGCCCTCGTGTAGAGAGGTTTTCGCACAACAGTAGGCTTATGTTCGGCGAGTTTTGTTCGGCCTTCGCCAGGGCCTGGCTCTGACGTTCGTAGCAACCGACGAGGACCAGGAGGCCCGGGGGGCCCGAAATGTTAGGGCCCTTGTGATCCCAATTTTTCCTCGCTAATTTCCTCCTGGACTTGCCTCAAATTGTTAACTTCTGGGTTTTCCTAAGCCCTCGGCTAAAAGAGTGCTTGGAGTTGCTCAAGTTGTTCCCTTCTTGGTTTTCTCTGCGTGGCCCACCAGGTGTTGAAGAAGGTCCAGGAGCGGTTCGAGGCCGGACCTGGAGAGCGATGTGCTTGGTCTCTGTACAACCTACTTGCGCCTGCTTTAGGGTTTAGGGTTTAGGGTTTAGGGTTTAGGGTTTAGGGTGTGGGGCCATTCGATGTTCTTCAGAGGTCGACATCGGCGAGATGCCAGGGCAGATTGACCCGGGCTTAGCAGGAAGTGGATCTATCTAGCACCACTCGCTCACTGCGACAGAACTTGCGCTTTCTTGGGCTTCCAGTGCATGGGGCACATCCAGCAATCGTGGGCAACCGGCAGCCAGAGAAGTGGTCATCACACGACCTTGAGACGACTTGCCTCCAAGGACACGACTTCCTACCTCAACGCCTGAGACCACCAAGCGCCTCATTTTGCCGTGCCAGGATGCATGAGACCAGCGCCAGGGTTTGAAGACGGCTATCTGGCACTTGCTTCGCATATTCCACATAGCACATGTGCCTAAAACTCTGGGCCCGTCGGAGAACCCTGGCAAGTATTGTAAGGCGAAGATGGCACAGTACTCTCCGTTCTTTGATGCAGCCAGCTTCCTCCGCAAGTTCAAAGCCATGGTTCTGGGAGTTCTGTCGCAACGGAGCTATGACAGCTTTTGTAGAAGCTGATCTCGGGAGATCCGGATGTATACCATTCTGCCCCAGAAGCTCTCCAGGTTTTCAGACTACTCAGAATAGTCAGAGAGACACAAGACAGAGACTTATCAACAAGTTGGTCTCCCCTTGACCAACGGAGCCCGGCACCTACACGAGTGTGCCTGGCAGACAGTTCGGGGAGGCGTGGAGAAAAGGGGAAGAGCATCCAGCGCGCATGCCAACACCGCTTCAGCTGGCGCAGTGAGCACATGAAGCTTGACGGCAGGCATAGAAGGTGGGAAAGCTCGATGAGTCTCGGGTACTCGTTGGATCTAGACCTGTAATTCGGGCACTTGTGTCAGGGCTCCCTAGATCACCCCCCAAGGAGGTTGCAGCCCACTGAAAGTCCAAGTCCTGCAGGCGGAAATATCATCTTGCGCCGCGCCCTGAGCATCTGCGACTCCGAGACGCTCGAGAAGATACTCCAAGAGTATGGACCCCTAACCCTAAACCCTAAACATCCCTAAACCCTAAACCCTAAACCCTAAACCCTCTGTTGGACTCGCAAGGCCCTTGCCGCCCTCTAAAGGAGAGGCCGAAGACTCGCATCTCCCGGCCTTTGCCGGAGGCTGTCCTTATCGGTTCACGGTTCGTGAGTGGCCACCTGGCTTTGCATATCGATGCGTAAAGATACAGGCATCTCTCCTCTCCTCTATCTCGATATATACATATATGCAAAGTCATATGAGCACATAACATAAAGGTCCTCGCCACACATAGATTTTAAAGTGTCACTTCATGTGCTTCTCAAACTGTAGATATACATATGCATCGTCCGTTGCCAGGTTCCTGGCTTCCCCTTCGACAAAGTCCCGGCCTCTGCTGCGCAGATGCTTGCGGCCAGGGCCTCAGAAAGTCAGCGAGTTCGGAAGCACGGAGGGCGACGCACAAGGGCATGCGGGACAGGGGGGCCTGTCTTCCGAGGTTCTGTCCTTGGAGCCTGGGACTGGAAAGGCCGCCCCCCCCCCCACCCCCCGGTGTAGGGTTCAGGGTTTAGGGTGTAGGGTTTAGGGTTTAGGGTTTAGGGTGTAGGGTTTAGGGTTGAGGTTCGAGGGTTTTTAGGGCAACACACTTGGTTCCGAGCTGCGTCCCTGGAAGCTCTTGGATTCAGATGTCAGAGGTTTCCAAGAAGCCGGCCAAGACCAAGGCCAAGGCCTCCTGAGCGATAAGAAAGGTACAAGAATAGAGTATTTGAGTATCATGTATTATAACATAATGTACTTCAACATCTACACTAGAGAAGAAAAAAGTATATATATATATATATATATATATAATGTGCAGTGGATACACAAGTCGTGCAGTAAAGTACAAGGTAACATACTAAAGCATCATATGATATTTTGTGCCCCCCTTGCCATCCGCCCGCCGGCTGTTTTTTGACTTCGACCCTTCTTGTGCAGAGCGATGTGGCTGCCCTCAAGAGCCAGCCGAAGTTGCTCGACAAGGAGGCAGCATCACGGGCATTCTCAGAAAGACCACGTCTCATGGCACCAAGCTGATCGAAGCCGGCAGCCTGCAACCTGCCATCAAGGCGAAGCAAGCAAGTGAGCAGGAACTGTCGCGCACCTGGCTCCCCCTGGACCCATCCCCCCCCATCCCGCTCCTCAACATGCCCCGACCATCCTGAGTTTCAAGGTCCACTACCGCGACGGACTCCCGTGGTTCCGACTTGGAGTGAAGCCGCTCAGTGTCTTCGGCAAAGCAGCGAGCAGTAGTTGTTTAGTTGCAGCGCCGTGGTTCGAGGCAGGATCCTTCCAGTGGCTCTGGTGAGGACAGCCAGGCCTCCAAGTCTTCGAAGGAGCCCCCAGCTATGTTTCGCCTTTGCAGCCGCTTGTGAGGTGTTCAGAGATATTGTTCGACTGGCCTATTCTGTGTCTCCGTGCAGGCGCAAGGCATGCCCTTGGAGGAGGGCATTAAAGGGCATCATGCCGACCCAAACGATCTCAAGTGCCTCGGCATTCTCTGGCTTCCATGACAGGCTTCGGAACAGTGCCGAACAGCGAGAGAACATGACAATGAGCTCCTGGCTGAAGATGGCCAAGGAAAGACGCAGCCAGTGACGACGAGGATGAGGATGGCAAGGCAACGTGATGGCGCTGCCACAGCCCAGTAGTGTGGCCTATAGCATGCTTGCTCCACACATACCAAGAGAGCAGTTGAGTACCAAGAGAGCAGTTGAGTCACCAATTCATGCTCACCAAGCCAACCGAGCGGATGCGTCTCCTGGCATGCCATCGCTTTCATCATGCATGCCACGAACAAGTTGCACTGGTGTTGCCAGTGTGCAGCTGCACGAGCCTGGCCCGGCATGTTTGTTGCAGGCCAGTGCCGGGCGATCCACCTCAGCTACGTCTCTCAAGGATAGTTCACGCATGTTCACGCATGCGCCAGCGTTAGCCAGAGCTCGGCCTGGCATTGAAAGTGTTTGACTCGCAGGAAGGGCTGCAGGCTTCGCCGAAGCTACGCCGCAAGCTTTGTCTGGAGTGGTCTGTGGATGTCCGCGTCATCCCTTGGGGAAATGGGCTCAAAACATGTAATGAATCTCGTTGGCCTCGGGCTGCGAGGCTGGGCGGATGTAGAGTCTGATGACGAGGAGTGCCCATGGCAGACCCATCAGACACAGCTTCTCGGGATTGAATGGAGCACCTCTTTGAGTCTGCGGACTGGGAGTACTTCTGAGAGCGAACTGAGGTCCAAAGCCTGCCAAGAAAGCCCGCCGGAGAGAACCACAGAATCTTCCACCAAACCAGCCGAAGAGGAGTCTGACGAGGCCCTTGTTTTATTTTGCTTGTTTTGTTCGTTGTCTTTGTTTGTTTCTTGTTGTTTGTTTTGTCTGTTTTCTTTGCTTGGTGTGGGGTTGTTAGAGTTTAAGCTCAACTCTTCTCCTCGCCTGGTCTACTTCTCCTCGCCCGGTCTACTCCCAACCCCGGAGTGTCCCTGGAGCGGCCGAGTGTCCAACCCCAGATTGTCCCTAGAGTGCCCAACCCCAAAGTGTCGCTGGAGTGCCCAACCCTAGAGTGTCCCTAGATTGCCCAACCCCAGAGTGTCCCTAGAGTTCTGGTGTCCCGCGAGTGCCCAACCCCCCTTGAAGTGGTGTCCCCGGAGTGCCCAACCCCAGAGTATCTCTCAGCCAGAGAGGGTGGTGATGTTAGAGGTAAAACAATATTATTTGTTTGTTTTGTCTGTTTTCTTTGTTTGTGCTTTCTCTGGGTGTTTGTGTGTTTCAGTTCCCATGCGGTGTGCGCCCTGGGCATGTCGTGGCATGCAGGAAGAGAGGCACGTGTCTCGCGGAAGTTTCTCCAAGACTCGCGACAGCCCCAGCACCAAAGGTCTCGTGAGCACAAAGCTGTTTTGGAAGATGTTGTCAACGTGTTTGCGCGTGAGGGGGGGGTCTGCCGGGGAGCGCTGTAGCTTGCACAGCCCCCTCTTCTCAGGACATGCGCGCTTTCAAACGCGTGTGCTGCCACCCCATGTGTGCGCTTGCAAGGCTGGGCAGATGTGGACTCAGATGACGATCAGCTATTGCCGAAGCTTGCCTCACGTGCAATATGAGAACTTGGAGTGCGTTGCATTCATCGGACAGCTGATGCCTTTTGCGTATTCATCAAGGAGCGATGACGATGAGGAGGAAGACTCCGACAGGGAGAAGAGCAGATCAGACGTCAAAGATCTCGCTCAGCTGGCTGAGGAGTCTGAGGAAGCTGAGGAGGAATGGCAAGAGGCAGCACGCTTGGGCATGCGCCTGATGCTGTTCGGAATGCATGTTCAACACGCAACCCTGCTCGCAAGGTTAAAAAGAGAGAAAGAAGGCCGAAGCCTGTGAAGAGAGAAGTGCCTCGGCGCCAAGGAGGCCTGTGAGAGCCGTCCTTCCATGTGCAACACTTCACACTGTGAAAGAAGAAAGGAGTAAGAAAGGCTTCAGACTCCCAGGTAGTGGACGTTATGCATATTGTGTGCACATTGTGCATTCTGCATATGACCTTCAGTGCAAGACTTCGTAGCGTACTTGTAGCTTAAATGCGACAAGTGCGAAGTGCTGTCTGGCAGGCCGCGCTCGACGAGGAAAAGCACCAGCCTTGGGCTTCGCAGCTACGCCTTCCTCGGCGTTGTCGGTGTCGGTCTTCGGAGTGCTTCTGCGCTCAGAAAATTTCGCTGTGTTTCCGAGGAGGGCAGCCAGCAGCGATGAGGAAAAGGCCTGTTGGGACCAAGGATGTGTCGACTGCACAGCTTTCAAGGATCATGCGTTGCGGTGTCGTGTGAGGTTGACTCGGATCAAGCATCCGCAAATCACAGTCTTGAGCATAGCACAAGCTGCTGGCCCGAAATGGGTTGGAAGGCAATTCCCATGCTACTGCTCTGGGTGAGGGTGATCTCACTTTAATTCAGACAGGGCCGCAGGCAAATGGGAAGCAACTCTTCTCGTGCGCGTGGCGCCCATCCAAATTTGCCTTCATTGAGGGAGGCAGAAGTGCGACTACTGCAGAGTCTTGACATTGAATTCAACCAGCAGGACACGCTGATTAAGCTTCACGACGGCCAAGAGGTGACCATCCATTCGGTCGAAGTTCTGGGAGACGCAGCCACGGATGTGCCACTTGTGTTCATCCCTGGATATGGTACAGGCGCAGCAATCTTTGGACGATGCTGGGCCCAGCTCCTGAGTGTTGACTCAGTTGATTCCTTGAAGCGCCCCCTGATTGCCATAGACTTGCTCGGCTTCTTCTTGTCCAGCCACCCACGATGGACGCCTGGAACGGATGTCGAAAAGGCAGAAGCATGGTTTGTGCAGAGCTTGGAGGCGTGGCGACAGGCTCGGGGCCTTGAGCACATGGACTTGCTTGGCCATAGCATCGGCGGCAACGTCGCTGCGACGTATGCAGAGTCATACCCAGCACATGTGAGAACACTTGTGTTGCTATCGCCAGCGGGGTTGGTCGGTATGCCAGACGATTACCACGCGAAGCTTAGACAGGCCTCAAGAAGGGTTCGCCTCGTCATAGAGCTTTGGCGGCGTGGCTGGACTCCATTCACAGCCTTGCGGCTCCTCCCCCACAAGAGAGCGTACAGGATTTGCAAGTGGAATGCCAGGCGGTGGAGTGGACTTCGACCACGGGACTCAGACGAAGAAGCGCCCTCGGACGATCCTGTAGTTGCAGCGCTTGCAGATTACATCTACCATGGATGGCGAGAGGGACCGGCAAGTGCGGATGGAGCCATTGCTGCACTTCTACATCCGGGAGCCTGGGGCAAGAAGCCCCTCAGTCCCAGGCTGCCAAGACTCCCGATTTCACGCATTGAGTTCATCTACGGGACGAAAGATTGGATGGACTTTAGGCACGGGAACAAGGTGGCCGAGGCGTGTATGGAGCAAAGGACTCCGACAGTTCAAGCGGCGGCTCAAGCGACAGCTCAAGCTCCGCTGGTGTGTGTGCAAGTGGTGGAAGATGCAGGGCACTATGCGCACTTGGAGAATGTGCCCGGATTTACTCATGCTCTCAGGTGCGCACTCACTCCACGTGAAGAGCAGCTGGGTGTCACAGCGCCTGTGCCAGAGGGTTACGCTGACCGGTTCTCGGGACCTCGTGTGCCCGCTTGGAGGAATTGGGAAGGTTATGATTTCGGTCGCTGATGGTTTCACCTTGGCGCAGAAGACTGCCTGTGCCGAAAAGCAGCTTGATGTTGCGTGCGTTTAGGACTCAGTCTCCAGGGTCCAAAAGAGTGGTAGTGGTAGATGTGGTAGATGTCGTCGTCGTAGTCGTAGTCGTAGTCGTGGTCGCAGTCGTAGTCGTAGTCCCCCCCAACCCCCCACTTTATCACTGTTTTATCTATTTTAAAGCCTTGCAAGCTTGTTCTAGAAAGAAGCCTATGCCATCAAGAGGACATACGTTAAGCTGTTTGATCTCTATTTTGTTTTTGAGCCGCTTGTTTTCTCGATCAGTTTTTTTTGTTGTCCGCCACACTCCTGGCCAAGACAGCTGTTGCACCCGAGATTGTCGGGATGGACGTTGCAAACTCCTGTTGCAGAGTCTCGCGAACCGCTCATGAAGCAGTCTCTTGCAGCCAACGCTAGCCCGCGAAGTCAAGTTGTGCAGGTGATCGCTGGCGGTGCATGATGAGCGTGGCCCGTCGATCACAGTTTTGACATCTTTGCGTGGCTTTCATGAAGAGGTGCCAGCGGCGGGCCATTTGCATACTACTGTAGTTCCGCGTCAGAGTTGATCCTGTAGGTGTTGGCAGGGACACTGCAGACAAGGTCAAGACCGGTTCTTAAGTGCAAAGACACGGAAGACAAGCCCAAGGTAGGTTCCATTAGGTTCCGAAGTGCAAGGGGCCTACGGCTAGCCACCAGCCTGCGCCGTGAGATGGGTGGTCAAATCTTGACGAGCAAAGCGCCGTCCCCGCTTGAAGAGGCCAATGACAGTCTCTGAGCTGGGCAGCTGCTGGGATGCATGCGGCGCATGTGCCGTGGCATATCGCGCCGTTGCGACTCGTTGCGTTCCATAGTGCTTGCACAGGACTTGCAGCGCCTGAATGCCTTGAAGACCACCAGGTACTTCACGGACGGAGCGGTTGGGTTCTGAATTCTTGCTCGCATGTCCGAGTGCATTTGTTCATCAGCACAAAGGCTGATTCTCGTTGAAGGAACGTTGAGCATGAGCTTGAGAGACGAGCTCCTGCTTGGCATATTGTCCTGGTAAGCTTGCATTTAGGGGTTTCGCGGCGGATTTCACGGTCCCAACAGACAGGTCTAGAGTAGTGCGACGATTCTGCGAGTGAGTGTTGCAAAAGCTGTACTTTTGGAGTCCAATCGAATCCGCCTAGGCAACACAATAGCATGTTGTTGGTTCTAGAGCATGCAAGTTACCAGGCAACAGAACCCAGCTTTGCTCAGTTTCCTGGATGGAAATCTTGAAGGCATGGTCGAGGGCACCAAGGTTCGGGGCTCCTTAAGTTATGCAGGTCCTTGGCCGTGCCAATCCTTGAAGTTACGCTGCTCTGAGCACAAGCCACTGCGCCAAAGTAGTAAACGGGTGGCACACCAAGTCAGGGGCTCAATGGAACATCTGGGGTAGAGAGTGGCTTGTCACGCAATCTCCGGCTGGTATCGAAACCTCCCGGACAGCATCTTCATCACATGACTGTTTGCAAGTATGCTAAATTTTTCACTTGTACCCATCGCTTGAGGCTGTATGGCCCAGATTCTCCAGAAGCTTGAGAAGCCAACGTGCCTGGAATTACCGTTGTCGGAAATAAGGGCAAAGCTTCGCAGAGTTTTATGGGAACGTGATGCAACATGTGGCTTTTCGCTTTCTCCATTTGAACACTTTAGGCTGTGCAGTAGGGGCCACGCTGATGGCCACAACTTCCACGAGGATTGCTGCATTTTAGCCAAAGGATGCGCAGGCAGATATTTGCGGGCAGGTGCAACCCTGTGAGCGTAAGGGCAACTGGTCCTGCGTATTGCAAACCAACTCTTTGTGGTACCTGCTTTCCCGCGAATACCTTCTGCCTCGTACCTTTGCATGTGAAGAAGGCCTGGACTGCTAACTTCCAATAGTTGTCAGAGAGGCACCTCTGACCTCGACTTCGGAGCAGAGCCAGCAAGTGAAAGATAGTGCAGGCCCTCAGTACCAGCCTTTCCACATGCAGCATTCGCTCATGACCAGAGGCATGCTTTCAGCTCAGATATGTAAAGCAAAGCACGGTTTGCAAGCCTCGTGTCATGGGACACCGAAATTGCTTTCTTTAACGACTACATGTGTGGCGCGTCGAAGCCCTTCGAGCATTTGTCATCGCTGGGCAGACGTGGAAAGCTTCGCCGTGAGGGTGTAAGGTTTAGGATGTAGTAGGGTCTCGGTTGATCACGGAGAATAAATCCCTTAATCGTCTATCACAAGACCCGAGTCGCAGACACGCGGAAAAGAGTTGGCACTTTCGGGTTGGGGCCTCTCTGCTTGCTCGCGTCAGCACAATCAACCTTTGTCCCCCTGCGCAGTTCAGCAAAGACGTGGGGCTGGCCGGACCATGGCTGACTC
Organism: Symbiodinium natans; assembly: GCA_905221605.1. Lineage (NCBI taxonomy): Eukaryota > Dinophyceae > Suessiales > Symbiodiniaceae > Symbiodinium > Symbiodinium natans. The sequence goes on along the minus strand of CAJNDS010002664.1, from coordinate 251,075 downwards.
TGATCAACGTGTGGGCCTCTGTCCGACTCAGAGCTGTGGGTTCTGTTCACGGTCCACGTTCCACGTGAGGTTCTGCAGACCATGGGCGTCAACGGCGACCTCATCGACGGCATTCCTGTCCAGAACAAGCCGCGGGCCTCAAGTCACGGCATGCTTGCTGCGAGGGAGTGTCAAGAGCTCCTGCATCGGCTGGTATACAGAGAATACTGCTGCTACTAGAACCCTCTTAAGACTTGACCCTGGCTGTCAGTGCTGCCACCGGTCACTGCTGTCCCAGGTGGATCAACATTGTTCGTGACAACCTGGATGACTTTCAGAAGCAGGATCCAGAGCTAGGCACGGACATGGACGGATAACCCCTAAGCCCTAAACCCGAAACCCTAAACCCTGAACCCTGAACCCTGAACCCTAAACCCATTCAGCACCAGGGCAGCGCCAAGCCGGAGATTTGATGCAGAATATGATCATGGGCCGAATGGAGAGGACAAGTCGGTGACAACATGCTCTCTAGATCACATCTCGGAAGGTTGCATGCAGTAGATCCACTGCCTAAACCCTAAACCCTAAACGCTAAAACCTAAACCCTAAACCCTAAACCCTAAACCCTAAACCCTAAACCCTAAACCCCAAACCCTAAACCCTAAACCCTAAACCCTAAACCCATGGCTACTGGAAGCAAACGCCGAGACAGTTTCAATCTCTCTTTGCATGATGTGTTTTGGTACTGGGCTGACGGTTGAAGGGTTTTGCAAAACAGGTACTGATAAATGCCTTCAGGGTGCTACCTGTTTATCTCACCAGTTCTCCGGAAGTTCTCTGCATTCCTGTTCAGAGAGCAGGGTTCTCTTGCCTGCACCGGGGTTCAAGCCAACACTGCGCCCTTTGCGCAACAGTCCAGTGAGGTACTTTGGGGATGCATGCAGTGTTTGCAGTCTGTGCAGCCGTGCATCCGCGTGTGGCCTCATTTCTGATTTTGATTGCAGGATCACTGGAGCGCCTATGCCAGTGTTCTTGGAAGGCTACGGGGAGAGTGAAGGCATCTACAAAATCGCGTCTCGCTTGCTTTGGAAGTGTCGAGCCCTGGGTGAAGTTTCCAGGTTTGCGGGTAGTTCCGTGCTGATTCCTACCTGTCGTTTGTTTTGTTTTGTTGTTTGTTTTGATTTGCTTTGTGGTTTTGCTTTGCTTTGCTTTGCTTGTCTTGTTTGTTTGCTTGTTTGCTTGTTTGCTTGTTTGCTTGTTTGCTTTTTTGCTTGTTTGCTTGTTTTCTTGTTTGCTTGTTTGCTTGTTTGCTTGTTTGCTTGTTTGCTTGTTTGCTTGTTTGCTTGTTTGCTTGTTTGCTTGTTTGCTTGTTTGCTTGGCTTGCTTGTCTGTTTGTTTGTTTGTTTGTTTGTTTGTTTGCTTGTTTGTTTGCTAGGCTTGCTTGCTTGCTTGCTTGCTTGCTTGCTTGCTCGCTTGTCTGTTTGTCTGTTTGTCTGTTTGTTTGTTTGTTTGTTTGCTTTTCTTGTTGAACACTCACAGCAGAGAGGAGGTCACACATATGAGAAGCAATGGGGGGTTCACACCTGTGAGACCCGACTGGACCGCGTGAGCCTTAGCCATAGCCCAGGTGATTGGCCCGCGGTCGGTGGTTGTCGTCTCTGATCCGGTGGTTGTGAAGCGCATCCTGACAAGTTCGCCGGACGGGGGTTGATCTAGGGGGGCTTCCGTGGCTGCAAGATAAAACATTCTTATCTTTGGGCCCCCACGCATGTTGCCTCTCCGGCTCTGCAGTGTGTTTGCCTGAGAGCAGGCAGCAATAGCAGCTACACGTGTGATTCCGCATTCAACTCATAAGCCTGCAGAGTTGCTAGATTTCTGTGCTCATTTCTACTGTGCCCACTCCTGTTGAAGGCAAGTTCGAGGTTGCACACCTAGTCATGGCGAATTTGCCATGCGCAGATGCGCCAGGTGGCGATGCCGCGGCGGACACGCAGATAACTATTGATGATGAGGGTGCCATGTGGGGCGAAGATGAGTTCGGACGCTACAGGATAGACAATCGGGTCTGGACCATGAACGAGATTCGGGATCATCCGCTTTTCATGACAGACGTTCCATCTGATCCACGTGATATTGAGAACTACCCGCTCCTCACAGCACTGCAGAGTGTCCTGTATGACGACCAAACCCCGGAGGAAATAGCGGAGCACTTCCGCAAGCAAGGAAACGAAGCCATGAAGTTTCAAGCCTCTAGGATTGCACTTCAGAACGCCTTAACCTTCTACACGAGAGGTCTGGAGATGGAGTGCAAGGATGACAAGCTGAATTCCGTGCTGCACGCCAACAGGGCTGCAGTGGGCCTAAAGCTCGGCGAGCATCTCAAGGTGGTGGATGACTGCCGTGCAGCCGTGCGCCTGGACGCAAAGAATCTGAAAGCCTGGAGCCGGGGTGCCAAGGCCTCCGAGGCGCTTGGACTGGCGGAGCAGGGCCTCGCCTTCTGCCGTGGGGCGCTCCGCATTGAAGACGGCTCGGCGGAGGCAAAACCGCTGCTCTCGGAGGTGCAGCGCCTGCAGCGAAACCTGCAGGAGCTCCATCGGAAGCAGCAGACGGCACAAAAGGAGATGCGTATGGAGGATGCCCGGGTCAAGGACGAAATGCAGGCCAGTGCGTCTGCTGTACGTAACGCGCTGGAGCTTCGCGGCTCTCGTTTGGGCCCAGCACTTTTTGACTTGGCGATGTACCGCATGGCGAACGGTGGAATTACTCCTCATCCAAAGCTGGTGGATGCGGAAGGCAGCCCCGCAATCGAATGGCCTTTACTCCTACTGTATGATGAGGTCAATCAGTCTGATTTTGTGGCGTCTTTCGACGAGCGATGTGCTTTAGAGGATCAGCTGCAGCTCATGTTTCCGGAGGATCGATGCGTGGAATGGGACGCGCAGGGTAAATACGTTTGGCACCGTCTTGCAGTTTACCTGGAGTATTATCCCGAAGGCAGCGATGACACCTCGATGTTCAAAGTGGACTGCAGCGTCGCAGTTCAGACGCTTTTGACGGAGCGCTGTCTGCCACCTTGCCTGGTACTTCATGTCCTGGTCGAAGGCTCTCCGGCTCAAGCGGCATTTGTCAAAGACAACCAGATTGAGTAACTTGCGCAGGAAAACATATGAGTGGGGGTGAGCTGTAAAGCACGTTGCGCAGATGCTTGATGTCTTGGAGAACTCTTGGAGAGTTGCGTGGTGCAGTGCAAGAAGTGTGCAGGAGCTTTACACCAAAGGCATCCTCACAGAAGTGCTGGAGCCTATCATGGGTCTTGGACTTAAACGTGACCGGTGCCCCACCTGTTGCTGCTGTGGGTACACGGCCTGTGGCTTGGGGTGCAGGCCGTGGGCTGATTCCCGCAGATCCCGAAACCTGGAGGCCCGTGTAGCAACTGCTTCGAAGCCTCAGTGCTGGCATGTGTTGGCATGTGTTGGCATGCGCTTGCATGCGTTGGCATGCGTTGGCATGAGGAAGCGCCGCCGGGCCATCGTGCCTGGCTTTCACAAGAAGTGGCTGACGGACATTTTGAGAGATCGGCCTTGTACGATTGTAGAGCCTCTGCGTTGAGTTCCTTGCTTGACCTGAGCCTGTGTTGTGAGGATGCCACTGAGCAGATGGTAGAGTGTGCTGCGCCCATGCCGTGCTTAAAAACACAGATGCGGTTATTGCCCCGCAATCTCCCGCAATCTTCGCTGGAATCTTCAGATTCGGAAAGCCCGTGCAAAAATGCTTGGAATCCGCAGTCAAGCACAACATCAACAGCGGCGTGCCAGGTCAACCTTGCTGATGACTTGGAGCGGTCGGTGTCCATGTCCTCCACAAAGGTGGCCGAGGCAGCACCTGTGTTAAGCCGAGAAGTCCGCTTTGCTGCCGGTCAGGGCAGCCTTCGTGCCCAAAATCACACGGCAACGTGGCGAGGGTTTTGATGCAGACACCCAGAGTCCCAGAGTCGATGCAGGTCAACATGGAGGAGAAATTCACCTCTGCCTCGCTGGACATCATTGGCAAGGCTCCGCGGAACTGCTGGGAGCTACGCCAATTCACATCTTCACCTTTTCAGCTAGGTTCGTAGCAAATCGAGTACATGTCCTTGCCACTGGCCGCGGCCGTCGCTGAAGATCTTCGCTATCAGTATGTTCTAGAGCAGTGCAGACTGCATCAGGCCATTTTCAACTACGACTTTGGCTCCACAACGCCTGATACTTGGGAAAGTCAGGGGATGCACTCGTCGTGATCCATCCGTCCGACGACGTGTTTCTACGCATCCAGACCCCATAGTTGCGGAAGACCACTCTTGTCAGCTGCCAATTCCTGCAATACTAGTATCCAGGTGAAGAGCTTCAAACATGAATGTACCCGATTCTAATTTGATGCCCACAAGAATGCCCAGCCCGCAGAGACCCACCATGCAAACCTGCCACATTGGAAGCGACGAGGCATGAGTCGCCGCTCATCCGTGCGGTGTACAATCTTCTGCGAGAGGCAGAGCGGCGCGCTCAGTCGGCCAGAAGCTCAGCCAACTTCTCAAGTGAGAAGTTTCAAGGACTCTGTGCCTAAGCAAACCCACTCATGACGCACATCATCATATCATATCATATCATATCATATCATACCATATCATATCATATCATTTCATGTCATATCATGTCATATAATGTCATATCATGGCATATCATATCATATCCTATCAAATCATATTCATGTTGAGGAACTTTCTGCTTCCTGCTGAGGTTGTCCCGTACTGGAATCTGCCTGGTGCCTCTGCCGGGGCTCCCAGCTACAAGTAGTTGGGAACAGAGCAGCAGGAGCTCTTCAGGCGTTGCCTGAAATTATGAGTTTTTTTTTTGGTGCGCTTTGCCAGGGTACTGCAACAGGACCAAGAATCCCTCCAGTCCTCTTGCTAGGCCATGTTCCGAGATCAGAAGGATCACAGCGAGAATCTGGTGCGCCATGGCATCATGGCATGCCGTGCGACGAATTGAGTGTTTGCAGTGCTGTGCAAGCTTGTCAGCTTGTTCTCGTCGCATTTCCTGGGCATACACGTCCAGCAGATCCAGTATCAATGTCAGAATGCGAGACTTCTTCACTTTGTTGATCTTTGTGGCGCGTGCAGTGCAGCCAAAGCCATTTTGCGAGAGCACGTAGTGGGTTCGTAGGCCTTGGTCAACGCAGTGCTGGATGAGCTTATCCGAAATGCCTTGGAGGATGCGTGCGCATGTGTCCGTCTTTCTATGCAATCCCACACTCTGAGCCTGTATGTGTGTGTCTGTGTGTGTTCTGGTTGGCACGCCTTGGAATGCTTTTTCCAGGACCCTCCAAAGGAGGATGACAAGCTGTCCTTCCTCCAGTTTCTTGTCGTCACCAAGGGCGAGGATGTCACCACCAGGCGACCATGCTACTCCGAGATCGTGTCTCTTCTTATCATTCATGGTCAATACTACTGAAATTGCTTAACATTCAGACTGCGAATTCACTTGGCTTCTCGCTTTGGAGTCTCATGTCTGAAGCCGGCTTCTGCAGACATCTTAACATGAGCAGTCATAGATCAGTGCACGTGGTGCATGCACCCGATTAGGGCTAGGACACAAAAAGACGAGATAAGTTGAAGGCTGGCAACCTTTTGCAAACCGTGGCAAGCACGACAAGCCCTCCCCTCCGAAGTGTAACCTGTAGTTGCGTCCGGGAGCTTGCCATGTGGGCGAAGAATCCATTCATTCGAGTGGCTGAGGGCTCAGCTTAAAGACCTTCCGCAACGCTGGGCTGCACCACGAGACAGCCGGCAAACTGAAGATTTCCATTTGCACAAAGCTCTCTCGCCTTGAGGCCTCGACTGTTCCTGTACTGCTCATCCTGTTCATCTTCGGTTTTGAGTGGCAGGGTTCTCAGCAAGACTTCTCTTTTAATCCTGCCATGAGGGAGAGTTGGGCGGAACTCTTCCCCACATCATGTCAATGCGTGCCAAACGGTGTGTCAACACTAAAGGGCGGCCAACGTGTAGAGTAAGCCGGGGTAGGTTGATGAAGCCATGCGGCGCGCCCACGCGGCGCGCCCGCTGCCATCCGTGCATTTTTCTCGAAGCCTGCTCGTTCTCGCCTAGGCGTTGCTGGCATAGTTATTCTTGTGATGACAGTGACTGTGATTTTTGTTTTTTACATGGTGATTATGATTGCCGTGACGATTGTGACTATAATTGTGGTTATTCTGGTTGTTATCACTATAATGATTAGCACGGTTATCTTGATTATTCGGATTATTAGGATCATTAAAATTATTGTGATTCTTCTTATGATGATCATGAATTGTGGTGCTGATGGTGATTTAGTCATCCTGAGACATCCTGAGTGTATCTCGTATTGTGCACATTTTGCTTTTAAGGTTCTCTTTAGGTGTCAAGTTTCACAGACAGTGGGGCTGCGCCGATATTACATCATTTTGGCGTGGCTTTACTGGTGCCTTCGATCATACATGAGCAGTGTGACGCACCCGAAGTACCATTGCAGCTTGCAAGTTGTGACAGCGGCCATGTTACTCCAGACTGTGACACGTCAAGTTCATCGCCCGAGGTACGCGTTCAACTGCGTCTTCGTCCTTCGCGGGCAGCCGTCTTGGAACAGAAGACACTGCTTAGAGCATCATGCATGAGATATGCATCCCAAGATTTTACTGTCCGTGGCACGTCTTTTCCACGCTTTGAAAGTGTCAGCCATGGGTGTGGAAGATTAACTCGCAAGCCCTCCCTCGCCCGAAAAGCAAGAAGAAAAGGCTGGAACAGTGCTATGCGCCTGTCGACTTATTGGCACTCTGATCAGCTTAAAGGGGCACAGGACATGCACTGCCCATGAGTGCGCGCTTTTGTGCTCCAGAACAGAACGATCGAGGATGTCATTGTCTGTCCTGTCTATATACAGGCCGCACTACGTCGACTTGGTTTGTGTGCTCGTAGAAGGCTGAAACAGTGCTATGTGCCTGTCGACCTATCGGCTCTCCAATGAGACAGTCTCTGGTCAGCTGAAAGCGGCACAGGACATGCACAGCCCGTGAGTGGGAGCTTGTGCTCCAGAATAGTTGAGGATGTCATTGTCCGTCCTGCCTATATACCGGCCGCATGTGTGCTCGTAGAAGGCTGGAACAGTTCTATGTGCCTGTCGACTTATTCGCTCTCCAATGAGACAGTCTCTGGTCAGCTGAAAGCGGCACAGGACATGCACAGCCCGTGAGTGGGAGCTTGTGCTCCAGAATAGTTGAGGACGTCATTGTCTGTCCTGCCTATATACCGGCCGCACTCCGTCGACTTGGTTTGTGTGCTCGTAGAAGGCTGGAACAGTTCTATGTGCCTGTCAACTTATTTTATTGGCTCTCCAATGAGACAGTCTCTGGTCAGCTGAAAGCGGCACAGGACATGCACAGCCCGTGAGTGGGAGCTTGTGCTCCAGAATAGTTGAGGACGTCATTGTCTGTCCTGCCTATATACCGGCCGCACTCCGTCGACTTGGTCTGTGTGCTCGTAGAAGGCTGGAACAGTTCTATGTGCCTGTCGACTTATTCGCTCTCCAATGAGACAGTCTCTGGTCAGCTGAAAGCGGTGAGCGGGAGCTTGTGCTCTAGAATAGTTGAGGACGTCATTGTCTGTCCTGCCTATATACCGGCCGCACTCCGTCGACTTGGTTTGTGTGCTCGTAGAAGGCTGGAACAGTTCTATGTGCCTGTCGACTTATTCGGTCTCCAATGAGACAGTCTCTGGTCAGCTGAAAGCGGCACAGGACATGCACAGCCCGTGAGTGGGAGCTTGTGCTCCAGAATAGTTGAGGATGTCATTGTCCGTCCTGCCTATATACCGGCCGCATGTGTGCTCGTAGAAGGCTGGAACAGTTCTATGTGCCTGTCGACTTATTCGCTCTCCAATGAGACAGTCTCTGGTCAGCTGAAAGCGGCACAGGACATGCACAGCCCGTGAGTGGGAGCTTGTGCTCCAGAATAGTTGAGGACGTCATTGTCTGTCCTGCCTATATACCGGCCGCACTCCGTCGACTTGGTTTGTGTGCTCGTAGAAGGCTGGAACAGTGCTATGTGCCTGTCAACTTATTTTATTGGCTCTCCAATGAGACAGTCTCTGGTCAGCTTACAGGGGCACAGGACATGCACAGTGCGTGAGTGGGAGCTTGTGCTCCAGAATAGTTGAGGACGTCATTGTCTGTCCTGCCTATATACCGGCCGCACTCCGTCGACTTGGTCTGTGTGCTCGTAGAAGGCTGGAACAGTTCTATGTGCCTGTCGACTTATTCGCTCTCCAATGAGACAGTCTCTGGTCAGCTGAAAGCGGCACAGGACATTCACAGCCCGTGAGCGGGAGCTTGTGCTCTAGAATAGTTGAGGACGTCATTGTCTGTCCTGCCTATATACCGGCCGCACTCCGTCGACTTGGTTTGTGTGCTCGTAGAAGGCTGGAACAGTTCTATGTGCCTGTCGACTTATTCGGTCTCCAATGAGACAGTCTCTGGTCAGCTGACAGCGGCACAGGACATGCACAGCCCGTGAGTGGGAGCTTGTGCTCCAGAATAGTTGAGGACGTCATTGTCTGTCCTGCCTATATACCGGCCGCACTCCGTCGACTTGGTTTGTGTGCTCGTAGAAGGCTGGAACAGTTCTATGTGCCTGTCGACTTATTCGCTCTCCAATGAGACAGTCTCTGGTCAGCTGAAAGCGGCACAGGACATGCACAGCCCGTGAGCGGGAGCTTGTGCTCTAGAATAGTTGAGGACGTCATGTCTGTCCTGCCTATATACCGGCCGCACTCCGTCGACTTGGTTTGTGTGCTCGTAGAAGGCTAGAACAGTTCTATGTGCCTGTCGACTTATTCGCTCTCCAATGAGACAGTCTCTGGTCAGCTGAAAGCGGCACAGGACATGCACAGCCCGTGAGTGGGAGCTTGTGCTCCAGAAGAGTTGAGGACGTCATTGTCTGTCCTGCCTATATACCGGCCGCACTCCGTCGACTTGGTTTGTGTGCTCGTAGAAGGCTGGAACAGTGCTATGTGCCTGTCAACTTATTTTATTGGCTCTCCAATGAGACAGTCTCTGGTCAGCTTACAGGGGCACAGGACATGCACTGCCCGCTCCAGAATAGAACGGTTGAACCTTGCCCAGTGCAGATCCCAGAATTTGCCTGCTGCAGTGGGAGTTTGCCTTCCTGGACAGAAGGAAGATTGGAAGCTTAAGTCAATGAATCAATGCTTTGTCTCTCATGTCTCATGTCCTTCTTTCAACTTGGAAGTTGTCGTGGTCACGAAGTTCATTCACGTCATGTCCACACCACAGTCTTCACCCTATCAACTTTGGGTATGTAGATGGGATGCACGCTGCCAAGCAGTTTTCACTCCAGCACCGAGGGCGTGTAGTTCTCCTGTCAAATCGATTGAGGCTGGGCCGGTGGCAGGGAGAGTCCCAGCTCGTTGCCATTGCGCGGGGCTCAGCGCAGCGTGATGTAACATGAGGCGATGGGGCCAACTCTGCACAAGAAGTCGGGGGTTACTTGAATGAAGCCGTGCAGCATTGTACAGCATACAGCTGGAAGCCCACGGAACTCATGCGCCGCTTGCACGAGCAGAGGTCCGTGTTTTCGCCTTCAATGCGACCTGGTTGCTCGCGCTGCATGGAGCCCAGGAATAGTTCCGGCAGCCTGCACATGCGGCTACCACCCCCTTTTGAGAGCCTGTGCCCGATCCTGCCGGCTAGGTGGTCTTTCCTGCGCTGTGCCCTCTCCGACCCGGGCTTTGTTCCCTCCTGGCCGGGCTCTCTTGGGAAATCTGGGTGTGGTGTTCGGCTGGAATCCGTGGTCCGAGGTGGCTGGACCAGCAAGAGCGCTGTCCGGACCAGTCCGTTCATGCCGCTTGCTGGATGCAAGCACTGCAGTCCATGTGCGGCCATACCAGGAGGCCACGGGCAACTCCTTATTCGGATGGCAGCCGGGGTGACTCCGGCTCGTTTGTGTAAGTGGCAAGAGCACTGCCAGGACACCAGATGGGTTGGTTGGCTGGGAAAGTTACAGAGATCCAACAGTGCGGCAGGAAACCAACCAATTGCCACAAATGCAATGAGAGACGGCCAGAGAGCCTTGAGCTGAGGCGGATGAAATGCATCAGTATTTCGGTAGCGGGTTCCTTGCTGCAGACAGCTCCTATTTCTCAACCAGCGCTCTTCCACATGTAGGTTCACTTGATATGAAGACTGTGTGGGTTCACACTGTGGCGCACTGCCCAGGGGCGCATCACTGCAGCATATGTGGCAAATGCGTCATGCGCATGGTTCGGGCCTGAATCGAGCTGTCTGCTTGCAGCTTCTTCTCGTCTTGTAGGACAGTTTGCTCACAGGACCACCACTGCCCCTGGGTGGGCAACTGCTGCCCGGTTGCACTGTGGCGTAGCGTGGCTCTCTAAGCACATGATCTCATCGGCTCAGATGCAGTTGTGCCGTGCAGTATCGAGTTTTCACACCATGGAAGGTCATGCTGGAATCCCATACCCATAACACCAGCCCGACACAACGTGCGTACCAAAATCTTGACATGAACGTGCACTGCTTGACGGCTCGTTACGGTATGTTTTAAGGAACACAGGGGTGTCACAGTGATGCTGTGTGTCCACTGTGTAAGCAGCAGGTGTTGGTGCCAAAAACCATAAGCTGGAAACCGAGCGTGTCTGCAAGCATCTGGTTTGACAGACAGGTCCTGCATAGTGAGAGTGAGAGTATGCGAGAGCACTGCTACACGCCATGTGCGAAAAGCTGAGATACTTCATCCTCATGTTGAGTTACGGGATGGTCGCGGCGCTAACCTTCGCCAGGTCCTAGTGTCGCGTGGCCACAGTCTTTAGGTGCAGTCTCTGGTTAGTTTCTCAGGTCGTTTCGGCCAAGCCCGTCATCGTCTCCTTGTTTGTTCCTCGTAGCCGTGCTCGACTCAGCCGAGTCTTTTTTCATGTTGTTTTGGCAAGCTGAGAGTTGAAGATAGTTGGGTGGAAGACAGCAGAGCCCATTCGTCTTCAGCAGCTCACGTTGCAAGCGTGGCTGGACTGTGCACTCAAGCCGATCCCTGTAAGACCTCAACCTTCAATCCACCATCGAGTCAAAAAGCCCAGAGCGCTCTGTATGTCGCTATCTCTTCCCATCATGTTGGGCTTGAAGTGTTGGCTTTGCCACTGCCAGTGAGACCTGCCCATGTACTCGTGCCTAGCCACAGCCTTTAGCCTTTTCCGGAAGCCGTGTCCAGAATCCTAGACCCTAGTCCCCCAGCCCTAAACCCCTAAACCCTGAACCCTGAACCCTAAACCCTGTCTGAGGATACTCGACACGGGGTTCGATGGGGGCCAGTGGTCCAGGCCCAAGTTGACCTGAGCCACACACTCGGGCGGGCACAATGGAAAACCTTAAACAAAGTCAAAATAGCGTGGCCCAAGGTCCGAAGGTGTGTGTGTGTGTGTGTGTGTGTGTGTGTGTGTGTGTTTGTGTGTTTGTGTGTTTGTGTGTTTGTGTGTTTGTGTGTTTGTGTGTTTGTGTGTGTTCCTGGGTATTCCACCCTGACTGCTGGGCTGTGAGGTTTTGGGATCTTCAGCATGGGTGCCGTTTTGAGCGCATCATTGTGCCGCATCCCAAGCCTTGCAGTGGCAGATGCCCTCAGATTCGTTGCGTTGCATGTTGTGGGGACATGATTCCAGGTCTGGCAATGTCTTTGCTCTTCTTCTCCCACTTGTGGTGCTTTGGCCGCATGTTATCAAGCAATTGTCTGTCGCACGTGGTGGACATCTTGGTAGATTTCATGTGCAGGTTAGTAGTTGATCTTAGACGTGTGCCTTCCCGCACGAGCATTGGTTGCCGTGCTTGGTGTCAGAGGTTCATGGGGCCTTTTTTGCAATGCCTTTGAAAGGCTTAGCCGCAAGGAGTAAGAACATTCTGTACTCCACACTGGATCCCCTTGCAACTTGGCCAAGCAAAGTCCTTCAAGGTTGATGGCGGTGAATCGTACCTCCATCGAGGTTGCCTACGCTGGAAGGACCCTTGCTTGCATCAGAAAGAGGGATCGATTTGCTCAGTCGCATTTGTGCAGGAATCCCTACAGCCTCGGCATTTTCAGCAATGTCTGGGCCCCTGATGGTATCTGCCAAGTCTGATGCCTTCGTAGCTTGAGAACTAGCGCGTGCGATAGAGGTACCGTGTATATGGTCAGTTCCAAAAATTATGTTTTTTTTTTCAATTTGGATACCCTGAATATTAGGGCCGTCTTCAAATAACAACTCAAAAGGGACCACAATTCAGAGAAGTGACCATACAGCTTTCAAGGAACCCTTCGGGCCCCGCCTTTGAAGCATTTGGGCTGTGAAAACAGGCCCAGCAACTTTGTGGCCGCTGCGGCGTCGGCCTTGGAACCTCTTTTTCTGAACGCGGGCAGCGCCCCGAAACCCTAAACCCAAAACCCGACTGCACTCAGCACTCAGGTCTTGACTGGCTGCTCCCAGTTCAACCGCACAAGTCCGGGCCTTCATTACGGTCGCTTGCAGAAGCTTGTGGCTTCCTGCTTACGTCATGGTTTCTGGGCACCGTGCTCAACGCATGAGCAGCTACCTGGCGTCTCGCACAAACGAACTCCAGCTGTACCGTTCAAGGCCATTGACGGACGGCTGTGCCTATGCAGTGTTCTCTGTCCTGCTCTTGGCTTTGTCAGCAAGAACTCCGCCAGCAGCATCTTGCTTCTCTTTTGACTTCGTTCAGGACTACGAACTCAGTGATGTGTGAAGGGTTTGCTGGCTTCGACATGATGCAAATCTGCTTGCCACCCAGCAAATGCACAGACCACAGCTAGCTGTCCTGCGCCAGCAGCTAGGAGGCTTGTGCCTTTCACTGCCTGCCAAAGAAGCGGAGCCAGGATGCAAGAGCAGGAAGCATGGAAAAGGAGAAGCTTGTGCTTTGCTGGTGTCGTGTTGCCTGAGTTGTTTTCGGACTAAGCCCATGGGGCTGAGTATATCACAAAAAACATACTATTACCAACACATACAAATAAATAAGTAAAGACATCAATACATAAAGATATGCATTAGATAAATAAATAAATAGACATAAATCAACAAATATATGTATATATACATAACATGCACTTGCTAACGTATAACATAGTATAACATAACGTTATAAAGCAATAATGTCATACTCATTCTATCTCTGTTTACACATATATGTATATAGATATGTATTTTACATGTAGTGTGCATGGCCAGGTCTAAAATAAGATATGTATTAATATTGCTCTATACATTGCAATGTAATATCGAGTATTTATACAGCACATCATATATGGTAAGTCTTTTTCTGTGTATCCTTGTGTTGGGACATCTTCCCACAGGAAGGGCGCGGCAGCTTTTCGGAGATTTCTGAGGTTCTGTAGTTCTGTAGCCTTGAGGGCGGCTTTTTTGTCTTCGTCTTGACCCTTGCAGGCAGCTGCGGGACGACCTGATGACTTTACTCATTGCCGGCCATGCAACTTGCCGTATGCAGTAAGGCTTTGCTGAAGGAAGCTGCACTACGATTACTGCAGCAGGTCTCTAACCACCCCACTGGGCAAGAGCACCCCGCAATTCATTGCCTCGGCTCAAACACAAAGACCTTATTGTGTGCGGAAACGTTTCAGCTTACGCTATTCAGCATGGCGTATGATGGCATGTACAACGTTTAACAAGCTTCCATTGAAGGAACAGTGCGCAGTCGGCAACAAGCTCAATCAATACTACTCCCCCGTTTATCTGAGGAATCTAAGGTCTTTGCTCGAGGTGGCCAGGAGACCCCAGGTCTTCCAAGACTTCATCCCGCCCAGGAGACGACTGCAGCCATGTTGACCTGGGCAGGGAGCCGAACTTGTGTGTACTGGAGTTGGAGTTGAGAAGTTGGGTTCAGAAGCCCCCCGTGCTGCACAAGACAGCACGGCCACATTTATGGGGTAAAGGGCTTTTTTCCAGACGTATCAGACGTGGATTTCCCCCGGTATAGGTCTCCTTGTATGTTTCATGTTGAGTTGGATGGGATGCCCAGACCCTGTTTGAGCTGATAAAGCCGGAGAGCGCGGACTTGTTGCGGGAAGTGCAGGATGAGGCCAGCAGACAGACTGTGCAATGTCGTCTTTGGGCATACACTTGGAATTCGAGAAGATTCCGGAGCAGGTTGACACTGTCCTACAGGGGCGAAATCCGACTTTCGAGGACACCGTGGCTGCCCCGCACGTGCTCAGTCGAAGCTAGTTCGATCCTGTTACGAGTGTGTTGCGTAATTTCGTTGCCCTTCCCTCGGCTTCATGGCGCTTTGTGGGCGAGGAGCTCACGCAACTGCCAGCACTGCGCGCATGTCTCCTTGAGGCTCTGAGGCCCAGAGCGTGTGCACCGCCTGGATTTGCTGGATTGCTTCTTTCTTTGTGGTGCTTAGTTTGGGAAATAGGACATTCGGACCCCTATATCCCTTAAAAGGGAAATAGAAGGGTTGAATTCCAAAATTCCCGACTAAGAACTCATGAGTTTTGGGAGGTTGTATCCAGAGCCCCCGCTGCTCATCCGACGCTGCATCGCCGGAGACGACGTGCCTGTGGGCCTGGGGCCCATAAACCATAGGCCCCTACAATTGGGGTCTTTGGTTAGGGGTTAGGGTCCAATCCGCATTCATGAAATAGGTTGTCATTGACGTTGGTGGGAGTCGGTTTGAGGCCCCCTATGCCACGACGTGCAGTCCGAGACTGTGTCCTTCTTGCCCGGCCAGGCTTGGCCGTTGTCGTGTTTTTTTGCGTGTTGTGGGGATGGGAGCGTGAAAAATGTTGGACGGGAAGTCCTCTCAGCATGTTAGTTCTTCATCCACAAGCAACACCTACGCCATGTCCGGCCAGGACATCTTCATCTCAACTTGGTCCCTTCAGCGCTCCCGGACCTTGTGGGGCAAGGACGGTCTAGTGCTTTACGAGTACGGCTGCGTGAAGACGATCCATAAGACATCATAAAACCAGACCTGCCAGGATGCAAATTGTTTCAATCCACGTCGATGGAAGGACCTTGCCGCTACAGATTCACTCTGGTTGAGCTTGAAGCAGAACTTGAGAAGTGGCGGCAGCAGGAGAAGATCAATGGCAACGGTCTTTGGCAGGGGTACTCACCGGATAAGGCAGAGCCGTGGATCTTTGACTGGAATCTTGATTGGAATCCATCAACATTAAGATGACCGATGTACCGCACTTCCATTCCAACAGCAGTGGCAACATTTCGAGCTCCACGTCTTGCCCTGTGCCAGTGGACCGTCTACCCAGACGAGAGGGTTCGCTAGCCCAGCATTATACCAGCGGCATATATATATATATATATATTTGTTTATTTATGGTAGCACATCTATATATATATATATATATATATAAGGTGGTTCACGGCTTCTGCTTTCGCAAATCTTTGATCCTGAGATTTTGTATCGCTTGTGGACGCAAGAGAGCTTGCACCCTGAGGCTGCAGACTACGCCTTTTTGCCTTTTGGTGCTGGCTCGCGGCAGACCCAGCTCAGCCAAGTGAGCCTCGAGTAATCCTAACAGGCTCTGAGTTATAACCGTGAAGACAGAACAGCTCGACCCGGTTTGGAAGAAAAGCTAGCAATGCTTCAAGAAGAGCTGACACAGATTGAATCTCTGAAAGAGCTTTGCCCTTCTTTCAGTTGAGCCCATGGAGTCTGTACCTTGGCGGCCCAGGCGGAAATGTGTGGGAGACAACTTTGCACTCCTCGAAGCGGAGGCAAGATGCACGAACCTAGCTCTGTGCATCGGTTTGGCTACGCTTAGGGTGGGCAAAGCAACAAGCTCGTGGAGTTTGACAGGCTGTGCTGGTCGCCCTTTTGCAGCGCTTCGACTTCAAGGCAAGCACCCTGCTCCTGCTGAGGCAAAGGTTTCTCAGTGCAATCGCGGCAACGGGGGGGTCTTGGCAACCTGGCCCATTGGCCCCTGGGGGGCCAACTGCCGGCCCTCCGACATCCTCATGAAAATATTCCATCTTCGTCCACTCCTCTTGCAAGCCATCATGACAAGACAGTGAGATCGACAGGCCCTTGCAGTAACCCCAGCCGTTCGACCTAACAACAAGTCTTTGGACATGTGGCATTCAGCTGCAAAACATGGCAGGCATTCAAGTAAATTGTGCTCTTTTACAACACCGGATCTTCTTTTTGACTCCCTCGTTCTGTTCCGCGTCGCATTCTCTTTCGAGCTGCATTGCATTCCTTGCCCTTCCGGCAGAGATGGCATAGCAACATGGCAAAGTCTTGCAGACGAGTATGCTACATTGCATCACCTTCTCTTCCCTTCCGGTCCGGTTCCGTTCTATTTCTGTTCCTTTCTGTTCCCCGGCCGAACTTTTGCTCGGGGAGGATGCGCCCCCTTCGCAATAGAAACTACAAATCCAAAGCTAAACTTTTGGGAACAAGTCAACGACGTCTTGTCCAATAGGCTGCTATAGGAAGCCCGCGGGCCTGTTGATCGTTTACCCTGGGTGGGTTGCTTCGGGCCTCTAATGTGCAGGGCTGTGCGCCATCTCTTTCTTTTACACGTGAACCATATCTGCTGGGGCGCCATGAGAAGATGCCACCCTGGATGTTCTTGAATGCCCCTAAGCCCTCAACCCCAAACCACTCAACCCCTAACCCGAAACCCTCCCCTAATCGCATGGCAGGCCCCCGCCGGACGGAAGGTGGAGATGACCACGGGGGCCACCATCCACACGGCAGGCACTCAGTAGTAGTGTGTTCCGCCTCCTCTCTTGCTCCGAGTGGGCGAAGTGAGCAGAGGTTTAGGGTTCAGAGTTTAGGGTTTGGGGATTCTCATCTGCAAGGTTTCTGTGCTTGGCGCCGTGGGCACAGGTGGTCTTCTGATGGAGGTGAGGAAGCGGACAGATCGACGAGCCCAAAGTCACAACAAAGGCCGGGGAGAATATCCCAGAACCGCACTTCCACATGGAGGCCTCAAGGCCCCGCCAAAGGCAGTAGCCAGCACGCAGCCGCCAGGCCGGAAGGAAGTCGATGTGAAGGGAATGGTCAGCATGGCCGAAGCCTCGACCCTCTGCAGTCGGAGATCGGTTGCTCTCTTGTTGCGCTCTGAAGGGCTTCCAAGTGCAGTCTTGTGAGCGGGCTGGATCTCACGACTCCATTCCGCTGGCAGGAGAAGAAGCTGCTAGGCACCGTTGCGCAGCGAGTCGCACCCTGAACATGGGACATCAGGACTAGTTGCAAGCTTCTTACGGGAGGGATAAGCAACCCAATGTTCCCCAACACTCCCTTAAGAACCTTCCAGGATGGTCGGAAGATGAAGACTCTAAACAACAACGTCCTAGAGATTTTGTAGATCCGGTTTTAGGCAGCAATGTCCACGGCCCTCGGCGATCTCAGCCAGATCCATTGGGCATAAACCGATGTGCTGCTAAAACCGAGCGCAACCCTAAACCCGACAGACCCGCCCAGATTGAGCCGGAAGCATTGGTGGTGCCCACTGCCAAAGAGCTCCGCATGCTTTTCACAGCGCAAAAGGAGGCCGGGTGTGGCTTCTGGGACTTTGAGGCGGTGTGGGGAGTGTAGCTTCTTGGGGCACCCTTCGCTCGACCGTGCTGGTTCCTCGCAGTGCCAGGACGTGCGAAAGCTCTCGCCAGCGTTCCCAACTCAATCTCGAGTGGTTCCGAATGCATAGTGCTGCATCGGCTACCTGGTTACCTGCTTCCATGGCATTTGGTAGAAAGTGGCAAAGACGCCACAACCAGGGTTTAGAGCTTTTTGTGCTGCAGAGGCCTGAGCTCTTCGAGCCTTTGGAAAAGGCCTACAAGCAATGTGGACCGCCTGGTTTGGGCTTGTGTCAGTCTTTGTGAATGCTCTCCAGGAGGATATTGCATTTGCAATCCGGTGCAGCTGATCCACGGAATCTGAGGTCAGGATGTGACCAAAGAGTACTCGAAAACGCTTGGGCCAAAGGAGTCAACCGTGGTCAAGAGTGGTCTGGCACGAAGAGGGTCGGCTGAATGCTCAAGGTTTTACCTTGGCTCGCAGCTCCTGGACCAAGATGAGCAGCGTGTCGTCTGGGTACGCCCCTGAAAGCCCATGATTTCAAATTCAGCGCCTTCAGATGCTTTAAGAAGCCTGTGGCCTCTGTCTTCATGAAGTGTCGGGTGGCGCACAGGCCATCTACAACTGGTGCCGAAGCACGGATGAGTTGGTTGCGTGAAACTCAGGCTTTCCTCTTCATCAGAGCATGAGACAAGGTTAAGGGATCAGCGTGCAGCATCTTGCAATCTTGCTCCCAAGCCAAGAGACTAGAGCTTGCACTTGACATTCCAGCCCGGTCGCCCGATCGCCATGTCATGCCATGCAAGGATGGGCCTGAAGCGGCAAACACCACAATGGCCGATCCTTGACAGCAAGATTTAGATGCTTGAGATGTGCTTGCAAGGCAGCGGTGGCTGGGTTTTCAACATATTCGTGACTTTCGATGCAAGTGTTGACACTGATGTAGATAGCAACGACTTTCGCATGGCCCTAGCTTTACGGTGGTCCTCGACCCTGCGCTCCCCTTGTAAGACTACTTTCCTCCGACATGTGTTGGCTCATGTTTGCTTCTGCTGCGATCTGATCTGCGCCTTCCCATCGGTGCCCAGGACCTCGAAGACTGGGAAGACAGACTCAACAGGATCTTCCAGTTGCAGGCCTGATACCTCCAGACTGCAGGCCAACCCGTCGTGGCTATGATCTTGCAACAAGGTGCCTGCAGATGGCGATCCAGCCGACTTGGCGATGGTGGACAGCATTCGCAAGCGCGGCCCTTGTACCTTGGTGCTGGCTGGCGTGCACGTAGCACAGTTAGAAGCACATCCGCAGCGTCGTGAGGTTCTCTTTGATCCAGAGGCCTTTCCAAGACATGCCTAGGGCTTAGGCTTGCAGCTTGGGTGCTGAAGATGGAATTGTATATTGCATACTGCATATTATACATATGTACGTATATATATATATATATTTTTTTTTTAATATAGATGTATATGCATATATATATATATACACACATGCACTTGGGGCTGCAGAAGCAGTGGACTGAGGGTGGGCGGAATGGCCATGGATCTTGTCAAGGACGGCCCCAAAGGGTTTAGGGACTAGTGGTTTGAGGGTCTAGGGGTTTAGGGGACACTTTCTGTGCCTTCTTTGTGCCTTTTTTTGGTTGTGACCAGTTGCATTAGCACCGGCTTGTTTCGGTCACCTCAGGACAGGTATGCCACTTTCTATGAGTTGGAGGCACGTTGGCCCAGTTGAGTCCACCGCGCTTGAGGATCGCTTGAGGGATCTGAACGATGGTCGTGCACCTGCAGCTCGAAGGTGTACTGCTACCGCGTCGCTGGCACCGTGGGCATCATGACTCTGCCAGTGTGCCTCGGAGAGTTTAGGAAGTTTAGGGGTTTAGGGTTCAGGGCATCGGAGCTTGAGCTTGACCGTGAGTGAGCGCGTCGGTGGTTCTGCTGGGGTTATGATCGGAAGCTCCGCGTTCGAAGCTTGGGGGCCGGCTGCAAGGCTCGGCTTTGACCCCATGCAGAACTTCACAGAGGAGCTGCAGGCGCGCTGCCTCAAAATGAGGAGGGGAGAGTACGCGGCCACATTGTCTTGAAAGGGTGAACTGGTGGACTGCAGTGGAAGCTATTGGGTTCGTAGTGCCGCTGGTGCTGTTTCTAGCCAGGAAGAGACGATTGCTGCAGCAATGTCCCTTGGTGTCGCTTTCCAGCTGACGTCCTGACGGCTTGTTTCCGGGTGGAAGATTTTGATGATTCGTAGGGGACTGTCAGGCACGGCCAAGCAGAGTGCCCCTAGTACAGGCTTTTGGTGCGAGGAGGCTTGGACATGATGAGCTGCTGACGCATGCATTCATGGCAGGAACATTCTTCGAGACATCGGCGAGGCCATTTGCAACGGACATACGCACCATTGCCTGCTCTTGTCCTCGCTCTCCGTCTCTTAGCCTCTGCTTTCCTGTCCTCAGCCTGTCCTGTCCCTGTTTGTCTGTCGGTCTCTGGATCTCCGTGTCTGTCTCGCCTCTGGCCGCTCATGCCCATGTGCGTGTACGTTACCGTTGTGCCAGGATGCGAGGCGTGGCAGGATCTATGTGCCTTTGGAGGACTGGATCCGGTCAATCAGCAATGTACGGAGGTATCGGGCCTGCGCTCTCAGGATCTGTCTCGCTTTGGCATCACGGAGGATGAGGCACGTGGTGGGAGATGAGTGCTTTCTTTGGCGGTGTGGGTACTTTTAGCACCCTGCCCTGCCCCACATGTCGGCGTGAGCCCTATCAAATCCAGCTCGATGTCCGAGGTCCTTGAGGCCTCTCAGACAGAGGGTCTGCTCTACCCGGAGCAGAAGTGGAAAGACTTCATGGAGCTTTGGATGCACGCATAAAGTGTCGACCACTTTGTCAAAATCGTCATGTGGCCTTTGTGGTCAGCATTTATTGTTAGCCTGAGGAGTTTCAGATGCAGAGGTGTGAAGAGTGACAGCCTGAGCGGTTCTGAGCTGCAGCAGTATGGCATAGGGGTTAGGGTCTGGTGCCATCACTCTTGGCGGTCTTCATGGGGCTCGAAAACACACGACCCCAAACCCACAACCCCAAACCCAAAACCCAAAACCCTAAACCCTGAACCCTGAAACCCTAAACCCTAAACCCTAAACCCTAAACCTAACCCCTAGACTCGACCCTCAACATCAGGGAGGCTCGGCTCCTCCTTCATTTTGCCAGGGAGTACGAGAACGCCAAAGCCGGCATCGTGGGCCTCTCGGAGGTGAACCGCCTTGGCGTGATGGCCCGGGCCCCCGGAGATGCCCTCCGAGAGGAAGAGCGGCACTGCGATGCTTGTAGCTCAGATGCAACTCTATACGTCATACGGATACTGCATTACAGATATGTATGTGTGTATAAAAAAATAATATATATATATATATACACATGTGCTACCCCCCTCCCCACTTCCAGCGACCTGCAGATTGTTGTTTTGTGGACAGTAGGGCGGAGAAAGATATTCGGGCAGCGTGCGAATAAGCAAGACCTGAATTCATGTCCGGCCGTGTAGGGCTTGCTAGCTCAGAGTTGAGCACCGGGTAACGAAGGACAGCTATTGGGACACGCACCTCACAGGACGATAAGCAACATGCATCAGTCTCTATGTTGAATCTCCCAACGCGACATGACGATTAAGAGGACAACAATAATTGTTTTTGGAGTTTTCAGTTTCTCTTATTGAGTTTTTTCTAGGCAAGTCTTCAACATGAATTTTCCACAAAAAGACTTAATTCAAACAAAGCTGTGCCAGTGCGCATACGCCACGGCGCTCACACGCTGTTGCGTGGGCTCTAGACCTTTCTGCATGCTTTGAAAAGCAAAACAATAAACCTAACAGAAACCAAAAATGCCAAAAGAGCGGAACCAAAAAGAACGAACAAAAAGCCAAACACAAAAAGCAACCAAAAACACAAAAACACCAAAAACAACAGAAAACCACCAACAGCAAGCACGTCCCGAAGCGTGCGAAGCAGCCGATAAACAGAGTCAAGACTGTTTGGGTTTGCTCGTCAAGATTACTCGTGTAATGGCTGGGTGACCCGGTGATCCGAGACAAGGGGGTTATTCAAGGGGGGGTCCCATATGTACATGAAGACAATATCATGCATGTACATATGTTTATCTACATGCATATACATACTTATGCATTTTTGCTATACCTCGGCAATAGTACAAGTAGGGTTCCTCCAGCTTCTGCCAAAGATTCGGCACAGGCCGCGCTGTATGTTTACGGTTCTCCTGGCCTGATTGCTTCATGGTTGCTGAAATTGTACCGAAATGCAAAGAAAATAGCCGCAGTGTCAAGTACAGAGCAATCACACTTCAGTTGTGAGCCTGTTGCCAGGTGACATCCTGCATCGCATCCGACAAAATGACTATGACAACCTCAGACTTGGCCCTACCAGTGCAAGTTTCCTGGGTAAGTCTGCCTCGTAGCCGAGCTTTTGCTACTTTTGCTGATCGAAGTTCAGATTTAACAATTGTTCTCTGACACCGGCACCTGCTGCAGCGAAAAGCCTGAATGGCTTGGAAGGGTTCGCCGTGATGTGGGCGTAGAGGGTGTTTGGGCGAGTTTCGGGTGAGGTCGCCGGGCGTATGTGCCCTTCATCGACAAGGTTTTCTTGATGGGCAAGGCCAGCAACTGGAAGTGATTGGTACAAGAACATGCTTGCGTGCCGAAGACCGTGACCAAGTACGCGAGACGTACTCGGATAATCTGGTAGAACCACCTGTGGCCCCTGTGGCCAGCTTGGCTTGCCTTTCATCTGAGCCGACCGTGTTCAGGCCTGGCTCAAGTGTCAGGAGCTGAACAAGGCGGAGCGCATGATCTGTGATGTATAGCATCCAGCCTGTATTGTGACTGCCCTAACACAGTGGTTGAATCCCTTTGGGTTGCCAGGTGGCTCAGGAGAACGTTCGAAGTGGCAAAGTCTTCACGCGAAAGAAGGTGCACTGAGCCAAACACCATTGCCTTTGTTGGATGGTGGACTCTTCGGTTCAGCTGCCTGCAGTCTGCAATGTTCTTGCCGTCCACAATCACCTGACCTTAGATTGATTGAGCCTTACCTTATCCTGGTGCCGGTGTCGAATGGGGCGCTGTACCTGCGTCGCCAATGCAAACGGATATTTAAGATGCACTGCTTTTGGACAGGTCTAACGAAGGTACATTACGTCGTTGCAGCTCGTGCTTTTCTGGGCATCTGGGTGTTTGGGGATTTTAAGTTCTGCTTTTTTTTGTTTTTTGTTTCGAGTTTACCAGAAAAGGTTTCCTAGGAGTGTTCCTGGCCTTTGCTATCTTGTGAGCAATGTGATGGCAAGAGCTTGGCAGCGCACGCAATGACGCCCTGCATCTTGAGCAAAGTCCATGAGAAGTCCATATTTATGAAGCTTCGGCGCATTGTTACCCTTAAGAGAAATCCATGGGTTGACATCTGCTTAAGCCGCTGCTTACAAGCGTCTCTTGAGTGTCTCTTGCGGTCCTGCAGCAAATTGCTGCAGGCTCAATGTTAGTGCTGTGAAAGTGCACCGGACATACTGCATTCTCTGCACCTGCGCCCGATGCTGGCTGCCTTTCAGCCTTCACAAACAGATGAGCTGGGACAGTCTCTGTTATGCGCTGCCAGCTGGGCGAAGCACAACAGCAGGGACCCTGTGCCCGTGCGCTTGAGGCCATGGATTTTTATGCATCCTCCTCGAGGATATTTCTGCCGAGCAAAGTGAACGGAACATGCGAGTGATGGTGATGGTGATTGCGGTTGTTTTGTTTTGTGTCTCTGTGTGTGTGCGTGTGAGTGTGCATGTTTGTGCGTGTAGGGGAAGGAGTCGATATCTCTCGCTCAGTGCGATGTCATCAGTTTCTATTTCTCTGAGCAGTCGATTCAGTTCAATTCCGCGGAAGACAGACTGGCGGGGGGCAGGTTCCTGGCCTTCCATGAGCTTGATGCATCTATATATAAATACACATATACATGTATATGTACATGTATACATAGGTATACATATACACCTGCATCTACATGTATATGTAGCTGTATATATATATATGTATAGGTACATAGATGTCTCGCCACTTCTCAAGGTGTCTTCAGCCTTCAGACTCGCTCCATACTCGCGGCAGGCTTCTTTGGCTACATCTGCACTTGCGGCAAAAAATATCAGTCACAAAGACATGCGGGTGCCAATGTTGCCGTTTGTTTCTTAAACGGAGCCATGGCGCCCGAACGGACAAAGCCTCGGAAGAGGACCTGTCTGACCGGAGTAAGCCGAATGCATTCAGCTTGGTGGTTTGTTTAGCGGGCTTGGAGATTCCTACTTTATCACTATGGAGACATGCGATCTTTGCACGCAGAGGGCTCAATCCAAAGCAGTGTCCCCACGCGCTTTCACACGACCCCCCAGGAGGTGAGAGAAGGCCGCCAGCTGAAGGCCGCTGGAACTGGAGATCCATGTGGGAGGGTAACTTCAGTCGCTTCCATCCTTGTGGCCACAATGTGCCAGTCAGACTTGTCCTGTACATTGTGGTGGTTTCTGCAGCTGCCTGGCTCAAACGTCCTTTACCAAGTTGGCACTGCCCGTCTGGCCTTGCCCCCGTGCAACAAATGTCGAGCCGCGGCTCAATTGGTCTCTCGAAACAAGCAAAAAGCCCCCATCTGGAAGCCTTCACATCCGATGCCCGAACCGGAGCAAGAGAGCCGTTGTTTCGTTTCACCAAGACTCGCGTTTGCAAGGTACTACCAGCAGATCGAGGGTGTGCAGCTGGTGGGCATCCCATCGTCCTTCCTTCCGCAGCATCACATACATGGGGGGTTGCTCCAAAATTATTTCAAGGGCTCGTATAGTAGCCACCCGAAAAGGGACAAAAATGCAGGGTGCCCCCCTACATGGCTGCTGCTGCCAAGGACAGGGCCGTTGTCGATGCTTGCGCTGCTGCTGTTCAGGGCAAAGGCCCTCGCAGTTTCGATCCTAATCCGTGTTGCTGTACTTGCTAGAACCCGGCGGGCTTGTGCAGGTGATGGACGTGTTTCCATTGAGGACGCGCACGAGGCAGAGGGCAGACTGCTTCAGATGCATATTTCACTGAAAGCTGGAAGCTTCCAGGTCTTCAAGTTCATCAAAGATGCCAATAAGGCCAGCAATTGAAGTCATGCTCCGCGTTTCGGAGTTGGCCGGTGCTGCATCGAGGTGACAGACCACGAGCTGTGGGCTCTGCGATACTGTTTGACAGAGCCTTTGGGATGGATTCAGAGATGGGGTGTGTGGAAGTACATTGGTCTTTCCTCAGAATGTAAGGTTCAACTTCACGGAGGCTGCCGGGGACTGGATCACTTCAGCAGTGAAGGCCATCAGCAAGCGGGACCCGGTCAAGGCCTGGCCAGCACAGCGCAAAATCGCTCGGATGTCTACTTGCAGTACTTGCATATTTCATCATATTTCCCAATTTGCCAAAAAAAGGAGTCCCTCCCCCCAAAACAAGGGCACCCCTAATTCCTGGAGGATAACCCCCTCCCCATTTGACAGATCGACAGGGTGGCTCTTCGAAGGGCTACTACGAGAAGGTCGATGGTGTGAAGATGCTTGACTTCTGTTTCTGTAGGCGGCACTCATGCTCAACAAGGCTTGCTAGGACAGCCAGCAAAGCATACTGGTAGGGTGTGATGGCCAATTACCGCCTGCGCAACACACGCACACCTGATTTTGCTGCTGTTTCTCTGCGAGCTGTACTGCCGAAAGCTGCAGCGTATGCGGTACATGGCCTGTCCTCCTTACCCATTCAGCTCAGGTGCGATCGCGAGCTCCTGGAGGTGTGCCGCAAAGCGGTAGCCGGGGCTGGTGATGGTCGTGTTTCCAAGGAGAGCCTCATTGGACAAGAGACTCAGATGGCAGCTGAAGCTACAGAGTCCTCGTTTCCTCGTTCAGGACGATGCCAAAGAGGTATTGAAGGCTGTTCTGGATGGTGGCAAGGCGACATTCTTGGGAGAGGGTCTCGTTCCCGGAATTGGCATCGGGGGATCTGATCCAGGTCACGGACACGGAGAAGTGGACCGTCAGGCTTTGCCTTTCAGAGCCTCGCCTCAACTTAGCCTCACACGAGCCGTAGCGCAAAGGGTGCCACGAAGTGCATCTACGTTGAGGAGTTCAACTGGACGGAAGCTGCTCACGACTTCCTCATCCAAGAGCTGAAGGATCGGCTGTTTTCAAGAAGTCTGCCGAGCCTTTGAGGGGAGCTGTGAAACCGAACGCTTGAGGCCTTTGGGGCGCCATTGAAGCGGCCGGCGTCGTCATCCATTGGCGGGAAGCCGAAGAAGGCTCTGTTTTGGTGTTGGGGCGTTTTGGTTGTGTGGCTCTTTTTGCTGGCACGATATAGCGGCAAGTGCAAAGTGAGACTAACGCTACATACTTACATACTGGGGTGTCAATAAACATATAACATCATCATGTAGAGTTTCACGGGTCTGCAGGTCAAGGACGACACTCCGGCGAAGGTGAAGAGTGTCCTGACTGGCCTCAAAGTGGCCGAGAAGAAGCAGGCCGGAGTGAACAGCGTGTGGCTGTCCAAGACTGGGGCCTGTAGTCGTTAGCATGAAATCACGACATTACACTATATGTTGTTACACGTCATATCATGTCATGATGAAATTAGATTATTATGATATTCGTATAAATATTATCATATTGGATTATAAGTATGGCACATTGCCATCCCCAACGTCACCCAATCGGTTCGAGTCTTTCCAGGCCGTGCCAAGTGAGGTTTCGAACCTTGTCAAGACGCTGGCGGAGAACTCGCTGTCCACCAAGTTGGAGGAGCATCGCAAGCTTCCTGAGTTTCCAAAGTCCGAACACCCTAAGCCCTGCCTGCATCCTGAGCTGGGATTCGACGCACATTTTTTGCCAGGACCGCCACCCCTTCCAGGAGGAGGCCTTCACGATGATCGAGAAGGCCACATCTGCTAAATGCCTAGAGATGGGTAACGCCCCAACAAGCTTGTTGAGCGACCTGCTCGGCAGTCCAGTGGTCGATCAACGTGTCAACCCAAAGGATGCAATTAGATTCATGCTGCGCCGAACTTTCTCGTAGTCTGAAGAGCGCCAGACATGGCACATTCGCGCAGGTGCTGGAAGCCGGAAAGGAAAGCCTTACAAAGGAGGCCCAGCGCTTGTGCCTTGAAGTGGTTTCTCCTTCGGGAGCCGGTTGTGCCATTCGTGCATCTTGCGATTTGCGGCTTGCCAATGAAAGCCAGAAGACTCGTGAGCAACGGAGATAGAGCTGAAGCCGACGGAGGGGTTTTGTAGGTGCGGAATACAAAGGCCAAAAACACCGGGCCTGCATACGGGCCGCGACGACATTTCAGTTGCGACACACCAAGGACCCACAAAAGGGATGAAACAAGAGGCCATGGAACCTCCAAAGAACACGGCCCA
Organism: Symbiodinium natans; assembly: GCA_905221605.1. NCBI lineage: Eukaryota > Dinophyceae > Suessiales > Symbiodiniaceae > Symbiodinium > Symbiodinium natans. The sequence continues at coordinate 224,015 of CAJNDS010002664.1, read as the reverse complement.
AAGCCGTCGCCAAACCTGTCGCCAAATCGTCGGCATCATCCAGGTGCTCTTTAGGGTTTAGGGTTTAGGGTTTAGGGTCTAGGTGGCTTCAATCGTGAAAGCTAAGCACAGCTAGCGACAGCGTGTTGGGCTCCGGAAGTTGGTTCTCTTCCTATCCTTCCTGCACAGTTAGCGGACGCCACCACGCTGCTCGACAATGCCGATGCTGAGAAAGTAACCCGGGAAGCGGCTGTAAAGGACTGTGCCTTGGCTGCAGTGCTTATGTTGCTTCCTCTTCCTTGGCAACTGAAAGTGCTTTCTCTCCGAACGTCCTTAAAATCCCTATGGCTTCGCTTCGAGAACCTTGTATGCAAGAGGCTTTTCTTCTTCGTTTTGAAATCTCACACCATTCTGCTTTGGATGTCGGGACCACCACTCAGGCGAGGACAAGCTGGCAGCAGCCCAAGAAGCCAAGAAAGCCGCGGCTACCGAGAGCCAGGACAAGACGGCGGAATACAAGGCCGACACTTGCCATATCTTGCCATACATGCTTCAAGCATGATCCTCCCCGGATCGACGGACCGACAGAGTGTGCCTCTCTCCCGTTTTCGCCTTAAAATGTTCGTGTTCGGGCTCCAGAGATCAGGCCACCGTGGAGCCCCTGAAGACGGCACTGGCCGAGCAAAAGGAGGGTGACGCCGCCGCGGTCTCGCTCGAGAAGGCGCCTTACATCATCCACGTCTCCACGTCTCCACGTCTTCGGTCTGGTGCCCCGTTTCGTAGGACAAAGCTGCGCTGGAAGAAGCAGTGAAGGATCTCCCGGCGCTGAAGGAGCAAGGCCTGTCCTTTGCCTGTCCTGTCTCTGTGAGCACAAGACGTGACCTCGCTTGCTCCACTGGCACTCGGTTTTTCTCTGCTGTTCCTCTGCTGCTTCCCTTGATCCTGTGTCCTGTGGCCTGCATGCGAAGAAAGGGCGTTGCATGAGCATTCGACGAAGTAGTCAAGCATATAATTTCCCAGTTCTTACCGTCCTTGGCATGATCGATGCACCCGCTACCTGGTTGCCGCGTATGTGCTGTGTGCCCTTGTCGTCTCCTTGCCATGGGGTTTTGATGCCCCGTTGCTGCCAGGACCAGTGAAAGCAAGGCCCATCGCAGCCTTGGAGAAGGCACTGACCAAGGCGAGATCGTGACTGAAGACTGGTGCATAGTCCGACGGAAGGCTCTGTTGTAGCATGTGCAGGCAGGATTGGAGAGTTCACTCGTCAGCAGCATCCACCTGCCGCTGAAGCAGAAGCCAGAGACGCTCGAATTGAGTCCAGAAATATGTCTGGAGTCTGGAGAGTGACCTGCCGATGTCTGCCCCACGATGGTATGGCGGCTTTGTTTTCTGACACTGAGGGATCGGGGTGACTTCTCGCGGACGATCCTGGACAAGCTGGACGAGGCCAGGAAGCGTGGGAAGCGTGTTGTATCGTGCCCCGTGTCCAACGGTTGTCCACAGCCGTTGCCAGTAAGGCCATTGCGAAGACACTGGCCGACTACACCACAAAGATCGCTGGTGAAGGCCATCTGGAGAATGCTTAAACGGGTATGCGTCTCTGGGGACATAGAACTGGCCGAGTGGCACCATCAGCCTCCACAGGCCCCGCTCGCGAAGAGCGTGCTGCCAAGGTTCAGGCCATGTTACAGACTCCGTGGCGTGCATCAGGGCACATCTGCATCTTAAACGCGTCGGTGAGCAGGCTGCCAAAGACATCCACGACGCGGCCAAGGCGGCGAGCGACGCCGCCGCGAACGCATCGAAGGCTGGCCACTGTGTATGGCCGTTCTGGCACAAGCTGACAGGCATCGGTCATAGTCGCTTGTTTCAACAACCATGTCCGAAAAGCTTTCAGGAAGCGAAAGATGCAGCTGCAAATCTGGGCGAAGAGCTCGAGAAAGCCAAGAAGGCCCAAACGAGCCTTGAATCCGCAACTCGGCTTCACCATGCTCTCTTTCGCTGCTGAAACTTGTGAGTGGAGAGACATACCCGAAACCCTCGTTTCAGAACGGCAAGCTGCCTTAAGCCCTGAAGTCCCCAAGACCGAGACAAACGCTGCAAGCGCTGCAAAGAGTGGCCTCAACCTCCCAGCGCAGCGGCAACCCCTGAACCGTTCCAGCGTCGAAGATAGGTCCCGAAAGTATCCGAAAGTATCCCCCCGTATGATAGGAGTCGATAGAGCCCTTTACAGACCATTATGCCTCGTTGATAGCCGCCTATGCTGCAGGCACTCTTATTTACCAGAACCCTATGCATAGGCCCGCTTTCGTATAGACCCCTATACATATACCCCTTCCCTTTTACCATAGACCCCTATGCATAGACCCTATCCCTACCTATACCACCCCCCCCCCCCCATGCAACATAGACCCCTGTCAGTTTTCCATGGCCCTCCCCACCATAGACCCTGCCTCTGGAACTTCCGATGCATGGTTTAGGGGGTTTAGGGTTTGGGGTTTGGGGATTGGGGTTTGTGGTTTAAGGTGTCGGTTTTCATCTTAAGACAACAGTCTTAACTGCATAGATATGTTTTCCAGCACCAATGTTGCGGCGAGTTTTCCTCTCAGAAGTGCCCGCGCAGGAAATGTACTGTATCACTTTGTTCGGGTGATGGGGTTTCGGACCGTGCAGACGGGGGCGCGCACCGGCGCCGAGCCCTGCTCCATGCCCCAAAGAAAGAAAGATAGCGCCCTCCGGGGCGGCCTCCTCTCTCGGGGGGGGGGGGGGGGGGGGGCATGCGTGCAGAGAGAGAGAGAGAGAGATAGATAGAGACTTACCAGCCTGCGGGGGGCTTCTACACTACAAGACTTCTCTAACGCAGGGGGTCCGCTTTTCACACGGGACAGACGCAGCGTGCCAGCGCGGCCGGGGTCCCCTCTTGGGGCCTCTTCGCTGAGTAGAAGAAGAAGGCGTACATACATAGATGTATATACATATATATTGGGTTTAGGTTTTAGGGTTTACCGGCCGAAAAGAAAGACTAGCCCAGGAGCTTCGAGCCGCGGCGAAGACCAAGGAGGATGCCACGAAGGCGCTGGAGAACTTCACTGCAGGCAGCTGCCTCTGCCCCCTTTTTTGGGGTTTGGGGTTTAGGGTTTTGGGTCCTTTTTTTGCTTTTGCTTCTGACTACTACAGACCTCCGGCTTCTGTCTGCCCGGATGTTAGGTTCTGGGGTATACACAGCCTGGTTTAGTAGGAAAAACATATGTATATACATATGATATCTATATACATGTGCATGCATGTGTATGCGCCCATGTGCCGGTCCACCACCATCAACAATGATTTTAGCCAAGTCAAGACAGAAGCCCAATGCTCCGAGGGCCCCTGGCGGACTTCCAGTCCTTGAAGGAGAGAACTGAGCACGTGGAGGACCCTTCCGGAGCGCAGGACGAGGACCTGCGAAAGCGAAAGCAGCCTTGAGGTGCTGATTTGAAGCAAGATTCCGTGCAGGCCACATTTGAAACATGTTAAGACCTGCCAGCAGGAGCCCCCATCACTTCCCAGCTCGCCGGCCAAAGCCCCTCAGAAGGCCGCCGCCAGCTCACCGGCCAAAGCCCCTCAACAGGCCGGGTGAACCTCACCATGAGTGCGAGAGTGAGCAAGAGAGAAAGCGGTATGCGATACCCCTAAGCCATCAAGCCTTTGGCAGAACAATGCCTGCCCGGCTTGCGGCAATGTCTACGCGGACGACTCACTGTTCTGCCGGATGTGTGGCCACAAGAAGGCTCTCTAAGTCTAGAAGAGTGCAAAGAGCCAAAGAGTGAGCAAGAGACGAGAGAAGATCCCAAGCCAAGCCATGAAGCCTTTGGCAGAACACTTCCTGCCCGACCTGCGGCAATGTGTACGCGGAAGACGCATCGTTCTGCCGGATGTGCGGCCGCAAGCGGGACGAGTGAGGTGTGGATGACTTCTGAGTCATGAGCCCGCAGCAGTATAATGCATCAACATATGTATCCAGATCCTGTGCATGTTGCAGGATTCAGAGGTGTGACCGTGGCCATGGTGCTGCATGTAATTTGATGCTTGTCCGCTGACATGCACGCAAAAGCTGCAAGTGACATGTTTGATTCCTCAAGAAGCAAGCTGGCTCCTTGCCACTCTTTCTCATCTCTTCGTGCTTGGCCTTGGTCAGAATTGGGTGCAGTCGATGCAAGCATGCAGCTGCAGCTTGCACATACTTGTATTCTTAGTCTTCAGGAGAGGATATCTCACCTGGAGTTTCCAATGTGTTGTCTCATCGGGGACTAGTCGGCGCCAAACAAAACAGGAGGCATCTGACAGGCACATCGCATGGCGTGCATGCAATGCAGGCGAGAGGTTGTGCTGCCAAGCATTTGTCGGTTGTTAGAACATTCCATGTATGTAGTTCCCTAAGCCCTAAATCCTAAAACCTAATCCCTAAACCCTAAACCCTGAACCCTAAACCCTAAACCCTAAACCCTAAACCCTAAACCCCACTGATGGAGTGGCCGGAGGCGGAGGGTGCACCTGGAGTCGAGCAGCGCTTCCTCGACAAGGTGGAGACTTTGGAGACTTCGGGGAAGGTCTAAAAGCACCTGACAAGATGAAGGTAATACAGGCTGACATTTCCCAAAAAAGCGGGGGGTACCCCGAATATGCCGAATATGCCCCAAAGCACTATGATCATTACTAGGAACCGCCCAAAAAGGCTGCAGCCAGGTTTCAGGCGGGAGGCAAAGGAAAGCCTCAAGCCAATGGGGTCAAGCCTCGGCTCAAGCGCTCAGAGCTTCGGCACCTCGGTTCCCCGGTGCCTGGGTTCCACTGACTTTGCTACATAATCCTGTGCCATGTCGATGATGTGGCCGAACTTCTCAAGAACCGTTGGGTCTCTGATCCTGATCTTCGGTGCTAGCCCATTCGCTTTGGCATCCTTGAGCGGTCCTGCGGGCCAGGAGTGCCAAGGACACCACTGCCCAGTCACAGCACCTTCGCTGCTGGCTGTAAAGGCCGAACTCGGACACGTTCCCTTCGATTTGACTGAGGGAAACAATGCAAGCAACAACACCAATGCATCCATCGAGGAGAGCATCCTCAAGAATTTGGAGCACGACTTCGAGGAGGCCACGAACATGCCAGACCTGGACAACACCACCAACGCCTCGGGTCGCCACGGTTTCGGCCAGCTGGGCGCGAACCTCGAGTTTCTGATGCTGAAGGTGGCCCAGTTGGAGACGATCGTCGAGCTGCAGCAGGTTGAGCTCCACAGCTTGAGTGAGTGGAAGCGCAGCCAAACTGCTCAAACAGCCCAGGCCAAGGAAACGGAAGTGGTTGGCACCCAAAAGGCCACAGAGGTCTTGAAGAAGGTCCTCCACAAGCACAGCCAGCAGAGGGAGAAGCGTGAGTTCCATCGGGAGAAGCCGCAGGGGCCCCAGAAGGAGGCAAGCCGGCGCGCGGAGGCCAAAGAGGCCCAGGCCCGGCTTTTGCAGCGGGCGAAGGCGTCCCAGAGGGGCAACGCGACCGCTGGAGACCTGGACGCGGCGGTGTCGTCCAAGATTCCCTTCGTTGACGACGCCATTGATTTCGGGAGTGGTGTTTATACGTCCGGAACCGGCTTGATCGGAGATGCCTTGGGCGACGCCTATGAGTCTGCAACGGACCAGGCCGGTTTGGCAGTAGACAGAGGTACACACACACACAAAGGCACCGACACTGTACAGTAGAGACCTTGGTTTTGGCGTCATCAGGTTTCTCGTCATGTGTTTTTCTCTCTCCCTGTCAGTGAGGTTGCCTTCGTCGCCAACACCGTCATCGATAGCGTGGAGATGGCTGTGGATATTCTCGTCCGCGGCTTCAGCGATTGGACTGCCGGCTGCGACGAGAACCGGTTTCCCTCGATGTCGGTTGACTCCCATGGCCTTGACGTTGACTGGGGCCGGCAGAAGTGTTGGGTGAGGCTCATGGGCCAGAAGTTGACCCTCTTCGATTTCAACTTCGGCACGACGGACCTTGATTGGCCAGAGCCATTGAAAACGGTGGTTGACATGGGCCTTCAGCCCGTCAAGACCATGATCAGCATGGGCAAAGAGATGATCTCCTGTACAAGCTTCGATGATCCGAAAGAGCTGATCAAGTGCTTCGGCTTCAAACTCATCGAGATGGTCCCTCCTTTGAGCACGCTGAATCACCTGAGCAACATGCTCACCGATTTTATTGAGGTCTTTGCCCAGATTGCCGCAACCGTCGTCAAGCAGGTCTTGGACGACAGCCAGTCTTTGATACAACGGGCCTCGCAGTCCAAGTTTCCCGCGGCTGGGGATGCGCCTGTGATCCACCACTCCGGCAAGAACCTCATGATCAAGACCCATTCGCAGCATCCGAAGAAGCGGACTAGGTCGAAGCTGCCGCGCCACGAGATGTCTGCAGTGCAGGTGCAGGCCAAAGGTGATGGCGATGATGGCGGCATGGCAGGTGTCATCAACTTTGCGGTACACGACCAGGAGGGCAACTATGCCACGAAGCTGATCACCCAGTTCAATGGCAAGGAGACGGACACCAGCTCGTGCCTGGCCTTCGCACCAAAAAGTAAGCACGGAAGTAATAACCAGGCGACGAAGGCGGATTGGCAGGTCGACAACGAGGGCGATTTCATCCAGCTAGAGCCATGGGCAGTGCCCTGTGACAATTCGTGGATGAAGGATCACTGGAACAAGTGGCAAGGATATTCCTTTTACAGCTGGGAGATGTCCATTGAGAAGTGCGTGACGGTCAGCTTCTCACTGTCCGCGCAACCGGTGCTCGCTTTCGTCGGCGGGCTGGAGTTCGACCTGATGCCGGCGCCTTTGGCCTCCCTGGACACCACCGTTTGCTGGCCCGACAAGCAGCCTGGTGGCGTGGACTTGAGTGTACTGCGCACGGAGATTCGCTCCGGGGGAATCCTCCTCTTCAGCAGGACCCTGCGATTGACCAAGCGCTTCGGCAGCGGCACAGACTTCACGAACTCGAACACGTTCGGTGCCCACGAGACCTGGCGCAACCCCATCGGCATCGCCACCGGCCAGCATTCGGTTGAGGACGATCGGACCCTGGAGCCTATGGACAGGAGCCTACTGCAGTCCAACCGCACTGAGAAGGCCAACTCCTCCGAGGCAACCCAGAGCTCGCTGGTTTGGGAGACGGACATTGAGGAACGGAGTTTTTTTTTGTTTTTGGCTTTTTCTCTCCGGCTTTGTTATTGCTTATTGTGGGCTTCTTCTAAACCCTAAGCCCGAAGCCCTAAACCCTAAACCCTAAACCTGGGATGTCCCCCCTTATACGGGGATTATGATAGGGGGTACTATCATCCCTAGTAAGGGCTGTTAGTATAAGGGGGAACATCCCAACCCTAAACCCTACACCCTAGACCCTAGACCCTAAACCCTAGCACCTCTAGTAGAGCCCTAGAAAAACCAAACAAAAAACCCCCAACAAATTCAAAAAGCAATTCCCAAAGACAAACTCTCCGGCCTTGAGGAACTCCACCTGGCGTCCATTAACTATGGCCAGGACCTGCATATCAAGAAGACTTCAGAGCACCGTGGCCGGGAAGCCTTCAGCACTTTGCAGCAGAAGGCCGCCCAATCTGACTTCTTCCAGCTTTTCAGCTTCAAGAACCCTGGAACAGTGAGCTTTGAAATTCAGGGCCTTCTGGAGAACAACAAGCTGGAGCTTGGAATGAAGGTGAATATGGGGCCCTTCTCTTCGCCAGAGAGGAGGATCCACCTGCTGGACATCGTGGACCAATTTTCCCTGGTCCTCACGGCCATGCCGTTCGTGTCGGCAGAAACCAAGGTGGGGGTTTACGAAAATAGGGGACTCCTTACATAGTCCCCAATTACTAGGATTCCCTTCTAAGGACGCCAATAAGGTACCCCCTAATTTCGGAAACCCCCAGGCGAAAGCCATCCTGGCCCTCCGAGGCTTCACGGATAACGACGTGGGGCAGGTGGCGGCGGCGGTACTACCTCCCACATTCCGCCCTGGCAGCACCATCGCCTTGTACAGTCACAAGTGGAGGCGATATCTCGGCATGAACGACGAGCCGGATATGGAAGGCAGCCTCAACAAGGAGTTTGAGGACGAGTTTCCCTCAGACTGGACATGGGAGCGCTTTACGGTGGTGGATGGTGGACAGGGGAAGATCGCCCTGCACAGCAGCGCGCACAATCGCTTTGTGCAGATGGGTGAAAATGGCGATATGACGGCCACCTCCGTCATGGCCGCCAGCGAGCTACCAAGCACGTGGCAGTCCATCCGCTTCACCGTGGTCTACGTTGGAGATGGCGAGATCGGGCTCCACAACTACTTGCGCAACCGCTATATCCGCTTGAGGCCCAACCGCGGCTGCGATGCCAGCCCCGAACGGAGCGCCGATGGTCTTCCCGAGAGCTGGGTCTCGGAGCGTTTCAGGTTGAGGGAGTTGCAACCCTACTTGAAGCCAGGCACCATCGTTGCCCTCCACAACGCCAAGTGGAACCGCTTCCTGCGAATGAACGATGCTGACATGGACCGCAGCGGCGAGAGGGACGCCCATGACCTTCCTGCCGACTGGGAATGGGAGCGCTTCCTAGTCGTGGATGCCTGGAACGGTCAGGTGGCGCTTCAGAGTGTGAAGTGGAAGCGCTTCGTGAATATGGATGGCAGTGACGTGGGGACCAGCGCGAGGAGGGACTTAGGCACTCTGCTTCGCCACCATGCCCCTTTTTCCGGCTTTGCCGTGGTGTATGCGGGGAACGGGGAAATCGCTCTGCACCACACACGGGAGAACCGCTTTATCCGCATGAACTCGGGTGGCGTCGATGCAACCGGCAGCAAGCAGGCCCAGGACTTGCCCAGCAGCTGGACGCAGGAACGGTTTCGGGTGGTAGTGCTCTACGACCCTGACACGTCTTCGGAAAGTTCCGGAGATTCCAGCTGGTCCTTCCAAACGCGGTAGACGTGTGAGGGAGGTCGTGGCAGTCAAATGAGAAAAAAAAAGTACTTGCCACTTGCATGGCCTTGAGAAGAAGATACTTGGATAGCTACACTGCCTTGACATACTGAGTGGCTGATAGTAGCCTCGGCGGCGTGAGGACAATCGAACGCCTAAAGCCTAAGCCCACATGCACGAATCGGGAGCTCCCGGACAACCTGGTATTCCGCTGTGTCCGACCTAGGCCTTTAGCGCCCGCGAATTGCCCTGTTTGTTGTTGTTCACATGGCTGTAGGTGAAAGTTGCCGGTCCCGTTGTTTTGGGGTGAGGTTGGCGAGAACATCATCTCAGTGCAGGACTCCGTGGGGGGGGGTTGTTCCCGTCCTTCGTGTGCAGGCTTGAGGGCTGACGCCACAGTGGAGGCAAACATGCAGGCAAGCAAGCAAGCACAACCGAGCACGAGTCGGACGGCAGATAGAGCGAAAAACTCAATGAATCGAGCCATGTTCATAACTTGAGAAGTGCACTGTGGAGCAACCGATGATGGTACAAATGGGCAAACTTACTGTGAAGCCCGGAGCGCTCACGGCCCGGAGCCAAAGTCTGTATGCAGGATCGCATCCGCAGGGAGGTTGGCTCACTCTCGTTCCTTCTCCAACCTTCTCCTTGTCTCCCTCTCCTCTAGCACTTGAGACAGGCCTTTGCTTATGGCAAGTGACTTGCTGCAACAAAGTGAAATAAATCTCTTGAGTTTTCAGAGGTTGTTCTAAATTAGGGTCCTTTTTCGCCTTCTATGCAAGCATTCAGCTGCAGGCGACCCTCGTGTAGAGTCGAGATCACCCCATACGCTCTGCCAAGCCACGCTGCCGGAAGCAAGCTCTCGTGATCCCAAGGAGATGGCCATAGATTCTCAGTGTCAACAGCTTCGTGGCTGAGGCAGCGCAGCCCATCCAAAAAAGGAGTGCCAGCAAACGCACCAACGTGCGTATCGCGCTCACGACTCTCACTTTGGGTCAGTTGCAGCATGCGTGCCAATCTGATCGCCCTGCGTGTCTCGCTGCTGTGGCTCCTTGCTGGTATCTGCTTGTCAGGGGGCAAAGATGGGAAACCCCCTGGAGCCATCGATTTTCTGCACTTTCTGATGTTGTTGGTGGGCATTGTGACCGATTAGAAGCTGAACTGAACCGAAGCCTGTAGATTAAGAAGTTGAAGCCGGCTTTGGCTGCATAGCCCTTTAGATCCTCGCAGTCTTACGTTCCTTGGCTGGGTCGCTTCAGCCGCGCAACTCAACATGGCGCCGTCGCAGGAGGGTGGTGTTTCGGAGTTTCGGGGAAGTGCTGTTTGTTTTGCTGGCAGGATCAGCCGAATGACTATGTTGCTAAGCTTTGAGAATCTTGCAGAAAGTGGCATTCAACCAGTGCAGAGCGATCGCCGTTCGCGACCAGGAGGAGTTCGACTCGCTCAATCAGGAGAAGGAGAAGTTGGAGGAACGGGGGGAATCTGTCTCTCAAAGCCTGAAGTGCAAAGCGCAGACCCTCAAAGTCTGAAGCGCATTGTGCAGACCATGGCATCAAAAAGTCGAGATTTCTAGCGTCGAGAAGTTTGAAACTTCGGGGCGCACATCCCTGAAAGTTGACACGCCCTGGCGAAAAGCCATGTTGCGAAGCCCAAAGGGGCGAGAAGCGCCAAAAGGCGAGAAGCCTCAGCCCCGAAAGTTCTTGAAGATGCATGTGGAGACACAAACACACGAGAAACCACGTCTAGACCCAAGGTCTCGAACAGTTCGAAAGCAAGGAAGTGTCAAGGGGTCTCAACGTCCGGCAAAGCGAGAGCAAGTCACAGCAACTCGACGAGTGAAGAAGTCCGGGATGTGACACGTGCGATTCTATGCGTGCGATTGTTTTGCTTGTTATCGGGGCTTATCTCAGAATTTCTCGCAGCTCGCACGTACTAGTACCCGTTGGCGCACCTGTCTAATGTCTAAATGATTTAAATGGCTTGTTGACAGTCATTGTTTTGTTCATGGGTGTCCGACCTACCCTGACGTGCTTCTTGTTGATGGATAGGACTCCACCTCGTGTTTTTGTCCATCTGGGCTTTCTGGCGTAAGACAACGATAAGTCCCGCATTGGTCCACCTCGACCACGGAGGTACTCTGTGTGCAGGCTCCGCCTAGGTATGCTTCTGCTTACGACATATCTCATGTAGGTTTGTGTACATGTCGTTCGTGCAGAGAGCGTGCTGCGCAAGCTAAAGACGCCGTTGGCGTAGGCTTGTATTAGAATCCGCGGTGCACGGTTCTTTTTTAGGGGTTTCGCACCTCTCCGGCGAGCTTAACAGGCCCGTTACGAAGCTGAGAGTTGCCTGGTGATAGGGTTAGCTAGTACTACAGGTAAAGGGACCAAGACTCAGAGAAAAGCATTTCTTAAGCTCCATGCAGTACTCAAGCGCCCGCCAGGCTTCGTTGAAGCAGGAGCAGGAGAAGCGCCTTGCGGAGCAGCAGAGGCTCAAGGTCAGAAGCCGAATGCAAGAGGGAGGGCTCAAGGGCTTCGGACCTCCAAAATCTCCAAAATCTCCAGAATGCAGAGGAACGGACGCGGGAGACTTTCAACAAGCTGAAGGACGACTGCAACGCAAAGGTGCCGTGGGAGCGTGGGGCAATGTGGGACACCATTCTTGGGTCTTCAGATCGACAGCATTCAACAGCGTTCATGTGTGAGAGGGGACCTGCAGTGGACCTGCACATACCAACAAAACTTGTGCTCTTAAATGCGTGCACTGCAGGTACTGGCGCTCAACCAAGAGCTGGAAAAAGTTAAGGCAGATTTCTGTCCTAAACGTGCGAAGTGCATGTGTGTTGCCACGTTGTCCCCCAAAAGAAAGGCAGGCGCACAGAACTCACCAGACGTGGACGCGTTACGGGCAGAGGCTCAGTTGCAAAGAAGGCATTGAGCGTTTAGGATCCGGAATTCGACCCGAACATGTCTGTTGCAATACCAAGACACATTAAACTGCTCTCTGCGTGTTGCCCTTAACTGACAGAAATCAAGACTTCCGCTTCTAGGAATTAGCAGTCTGGCCCTGGGTGGGCAAGTACGGGTCCGTGCACGGATTGTCACTTGCTGTCTCTGCTTCAAGGAGTTGGATTCGGCCAAAGCGCAGATGGCAGAGGTTGCAACTTGTAGCAATGTTCCACTAATGCTTCCAGCGATGTGCTACTGTTAATGGACACAGCAGGTGGTTGATTTGCGTGCAGAGCTCGCGAACTTGAAGGCACGTGCTCGCAAGGTTTACCTTTGACCCAAAGATCGTTCTGCACGAATGCCTGCTGTTGCACGGAGGCCGCTTCAGCTCAAGCGCAAGGTGCGGCTGAGCAGCTGCAAGAAGAAATTGCGAGACTGAAGGCGGAAGCAGCTGAGGCATGCGGTAGTGTCGGCATTTGTCGGCATTGCTTTAGCAGCTGGCCCCCGCGTGGTGTCTGTCACAGAAAACCATGCAAGGTGCCTGCACTCAAAGCACAAGTAGCCGATGCGGAGGCACAAGCTTGACGTGATCTTGCAGCATGGATAGCGTTTATACATATACAGTGGCATTCCGCAAGGCACAACGGACAGCCGCCTTGCAAGATGCTGCCGGAGCATCTGCAGATCTTCAGCAGCAGGTAGAGCAGCTCAAGTCCGAAGCCGTGCAGGCGTCGAAATTGCTGGGCAAACGTGAGGGCGCAGAGAGCAGGAGCGAAGAGCTTCGGGCGTGTTCCCGATTCTTGTCCTATGTACTTTTATCGCTACGCGACCCGCCTCGGCTTGGGCCTGTCCAAGTGGCAAAACCAGAAAAGCAAGGTAGGGTAGGAGGGTCGGTGGAGGGGGGGGTGGGGTTGCGACAGATTTGACGGCATGAGTCGTTGGATGTTCATGATGTTGAACGTCACCGGCACATTCCCAGTCGGCAGATGTCATGAATAATATGAATACTCCAATTCCTCACACAATGCTTGCGCCTTGCGCCTTCGGGTGATCCTGTTCGGGGTAAAGAAGCTCAGATTGCGGTCCCGGAGCGGTGCTCCCGCACACACCTCGGTTGCTCTCGCCTAGGCCCCGTGCCCATGTATCATCTAGGGTACCCCCAAAAAAGGACCCTGTTCTGGAGAAGTCACCACATAGGGCCCATGGTTGCCTGTACTAAGGCTTAAGAAGGCCTCTCCCAGACTTCGGAGTGCACTCATGTTTTTCATCGATGACTCTCTCGGTGGTTCCGCATGTCCAAGACGCTCGCCTAGGCCCGGATGGGTTCGCGGCGGTCGTCCGTTCTAAACGTTTCAAGGGGGATTTGCATGTCGCAGTGTTGCCAATGCCGCTCGCGTTTTGATCCCGTGCACATGCTCCTCGTGAACTATCGCGGCTTTCGGGCCCTTGCGAAGAGTGCCTTTGGCGAGGTCTGGGAGGGGGTCTTGGAGTGTTCTTCTTGTACTGTTTGGGCTCTACCCCCGACGAATCTCGAGCTTTGAACGAGGACGCAACATGTGCTAGGAATGCGGGGCAAAGGCGAGCACAGGAGTCGCGAGATGCTCTGACACGAGGGGAGGGAGGGGTGGAGGGGAACTGCCTCACGCAGCTTTTACATGCTAAAAGCCGCGGGCACACAGTTAACATGCATGCAAGCCGCAATTTGCAGGTCCCGGAGTTGCGTGGCAAGCTGGCCGAGCTCGAGGCCAGCGCGGACTCCGGGGGCAAGTCGGCTATGTCGGTTGGCCTCGCAGCGATCGAAGTTGATTGAAGGTAACGAGAGCATGTGAGAGATTGTGTGAGCGATCGGCTATGATGGGCTTGTCAAGCGACTTGTCCGTTTGGATGTGAAGGCTAAGCAAGAATCCGCTCTCCAAGTGCAAGCTGCGGCTGAGCAGCTGCAAGAAGAAGTTGCCAGACTCAAGGCGGAAGCAGCTGAGGCAGGCTGGTGTCGGCATGTGTCGGCATGGCTGTTGCAGCTGGCCAATGCGTGGTGTGCGCAACGGAAACATGAAAGGTGCCGGCACTGAAAGCACAAGTAGCCGATGTGGAGGCACAAGCTTAACGTGCTATTGAGAAAGTCAGGTGTAGATACGTTGGCATGCTGCAAGGCGCAACGGACAGCCGCCTTGCAAGATGCTGCCGGTGCGTCTGCGGAGCTCCAGCAGCAGCTTGAGCAGCTGAGATCCGAAGCCGCACAGGCTTCGAAATCACTGCAAAAGTGAGTGAAGAGAACATCTGTGAAGAGGTTTGGGCTAGGGTGCCGGAGGGCTGCTGGCACATGGTTAAGATGTATGAAAGCTGCAAGAGCTGGTGAATGCTGGTGCACTTGCAGGTCCCGGAGTTGCGTGGCAAGCTGGCCGAGCTCGAGGCCAGCGCGGACTCCGGGGGCATGTCGGCTATGTCGGTTGGCCTCGTGAGAGCGATCGGCTATGATGGGCTTGTCAAGCGACTTGTCCGTTTGGATGTGAAGGCTAAGCAAGAATCCGCTCTCCAAGTGCAAGCTGCGGCTGAGCAGCTGCAAGAAGAAGTTGCCAGACTCAAGGCGGACGCAGCTGAGGCAGGCAATGGTGTCGGCATGTGTCGGCATGGCTGTTGCAGCTGGCCAATGCGTGGTGAGTGTGCAATGGAAACATGCAAGGTGCCGGCACTGAAAGCACAAGTAGCCGATGTGGAGGCACAAGCTTAACGTGCTATTGAGCAAGTCAGGTGTAGATACGTTGGCATGCTGCAAGGCGCAACGGACAGCCGCCTTGCAAGATGCTGCCGGTGCGTCTGCGGAGCTCCAGCAGCAGCTTGAGCAGCTGAGATCCGAAGCCGCACAGGCTTCGAAATCACTGCAAAAGTGAAGAGAACATCTGTGAAGAGTTTTGGGCTAGGGTGCGGGAGGGCTGCTGGCACACGATTAAAATGTATGAAAGCTGCAAGAGCTGGTGAATGCTGGTGCACTTGCAGGTCCCGGAGTTGCGTGGCAAGCTGGCCGAGCTCGAGGCCAGCGCGGACTCCGGGGGCATGTCGGCTATGTCGGTTGGCCTCGCAGCGATCGAAGTTGATTGAAGGTGACGAGAGCATGTGAGAGATTGTGAGAGCGATCGGCTATGATGGGCTTGTCAAGCGACTTGTCCGTTTGGATGTGAAGGCTAAGCAAGAATCCGCTCTCCAAGTGCAAGCTGCGGCTGAGCAGCTGCAAGAAGAAGTTGCCAGACTCAAGGCGGAAGCAGCTGAGGCAGGCTGGTGTCGGCATGTGTCGGCATGGCTGTTGCAGCTGGCCAATGCGTGGTGTGTGCAACGGAAACATGCAAGGTGCCGGCACTGAAAGCACAAGTAGCCGATGTGGAGGCACAAGCTTAACGTGCTATTGAGAAAGTCAGGTGTAGATACGTTGGCATGCTGCAAGGCGCAACGGACAGCCGCCTTGCAAGATGCTGCCGGTGCGTCTGCGGAGCTCCAGCAGCAGCTTGAGCAGCTGAGATCCGAAGCCGCACAGGCCTCGAAATCACTGCAAAAGTGAAGAGAGCATCTGTGAAGAGTTTTGGGCTAGGGTGCGAGAGGGCTGCTGGCACACGGTTAAAACGTATGAAAGCTGCAAGAGCTGGTGAATGCTGGTGCACTTGCAGGTCCCGGAGTTGCGTGGCAAGCTGGCCGAGCTCGAGGCCAGCGCGGACTCCGGGGGCATGTCGGCTATGTCGGTTGGCCTCGCAGCGATCGAAGTTGATTGAAGGTAACGAGAGCATGTGAGAGATTGTGAGAGCGATCGGCTATGATGGGCTTGTCAAGCGACTTGTCCGTTTGGATGTGAAGGCTAAGCAAGAATCTTCTCTCCAAGTGCAAGCTGCGGCTGAGCAGCTGCAAGAAGAAGTTGCCAGACTCAAGGCGGAAGCAGCTGAGGCAGGCAATGGTGTCGGCATGTGTCGGCATGGCTGTTGCAGCTGGCCAATGCGTGGTGAGTGTGCAATGGAAAATGCAAGGTGCCGGCACTGAAAGCACAAGTAGCCGATGTGGAGGCACAAGCTTAACGTGCTATTGAGAAAGTCAGGTGTAGATACGTTGGCATCCTGCAAGGCGCAACGGACAGCCGCCTTGCAAGATGCTGCCGGTGCGTCTGCGGAGCTCCAGCAGCAGCTTGAGCAGCTGAGATCCGAAGCCGCACAGGCTTCGAAATCACTGCAAAAGTGAGTGAAGAGAACATCTGTGAAGAGTTTTGGGCTAGGGTGCCGGAGGGCTGCTGGCGCATGGTTAAAATGTATGAAAGCTGCAAGAGCTGGTGAATGCTGGTGCACTTGCAGGTCCCGGAGTTGCGTGGAAAGCTGGCCGAGCTCGAGGCCAGCGCGGACTCCGGGGGCATGTCGGCTATGTCGGTTGGCCTCGCAGCGATCGAAGTTGATTGAAGGTAACGAGAGCATGTGAGAGATTGTGAGAGCGATCGGCTATGATGGGCTTGTCAAGCGACTTGTCCGTTTGGATGTGAAGGCTAAGCAAGAATCTTCTCTCCAAGTGCAAGCTGCGGCTGAGCAGCTGCAAGAAGAAGTTGCCAGACTCAAGGCGGAAGCAGCTGAGGCAGGCAATGGTGTCGGCATGTGTCGGCATGGCTGTTGCAGCTGGCCAATGCGTGGTGAGTGTGCAATGGAAAATGCAAGGTGCCGGCACTGAAAGCACAAGTAGCCGATGTGGAGGCACAAGCTTAACGTGCTATTGAGAAAGTCAGGTGTAGATACGTTGGCATCCTGCAAGGCGCAACGGACAGCCGCCTTGCAAGATGCTGCCGGTGCGTCTGCGGAGCTCCAGCAGCAGCTTGAGCAGCTGAGATCCGAAGCCGCACAGGCTTCGAAATCACTGCAAAAGTGAAGAGAACATCTGTGAAGAGTTTTGGGCTAGGGTGCCGGAGGGCTGATGGCACACGATTAAAATGTATGAAAGCTGCAAGAGCTGGTGAATGCTGGTGCACTTGCAGGTCCCGGAGTTGCGTGGAAAGCTGGCCGAGCTCGAGGCCAGCGCGGACTCCGGGGGCATGTCGGCTATGTCGGTTGGCCTCGCAGCGATCGAAGTTGATTGAAGGTAACGAGAGCATGTGAGAGAGTGTGAGAGCGATCGGCTATGATGGGCTTGTGAAGTGTCTTGTCCGTTTGGATGTGAAGGCTAAGCAAGAATCCGCTCTCCAAGTGCAAGCTGCGGCTGAGCAGCTGCAAGAAGAAGTTGCCAGACTCAAGGCGGAAGCAGCTGAGGCAGGCAATGGTGTCGGCATGTGTCGGCATGGCTGTTGCAGCTGGCCAATGCGTGGTGTGCGCAACGGAAACATGCAAGGTGCCGGCACTGAAAGCACAAGTAGCCGATGTGGAGGCACAAGCTTAACGTGCTATTGAGAAAGTCAGGTGTAGATGCGTTGGCATCCTGCAAGGCGCAACGGACAGCCGCCTTGCAAGATGCTGCCGGTGCGTCTGCGGAGCTCCAGCAGCAGCTTGAGCAGCTGAGATCCGAAGCCGCACAGGCTTCGAAACCACCGCAAAAGTGAGTGAAGAGAGCATCTGTGAAGAGTTTTGGGCTAGGGTGTGGGAGGGCTGCTGGCACACGGTCAAAATGTATGAAAGCTGCAAGAGCTGGTGAATGCTGGTGCACTTGCAGGTCCCGGAGTTGCGTGGAAAGCTGGCCGAGCTCGAGGCCAGCGCGGACTCCGGGGGCATGTCGGCTATGTCGGTTGGCCTCGCAGCGATCGAAGTTGATTGAAGGTAACGAGAGCATGTGAGAGATTGTGAGAGCGATCGGCTATGATGGGCTTTTAAGTGTCTTGTCCTTTTGGATGTGAAGGCTAAGCAAGAATCCGCTCTCCAAGTGCAAGCTGGGGCTGAGCAGCTGCAAGAAGAAGTTGCCAGACTCAAGGCGGAAGCAGCTGAGGCAGGCAATGGTGTCGGCATGTGTCGGCATGGCTGTTGCAGCTGGCCAATGCGTGGTGTGCGCAACGGAAACTTGCAAGGTGTCGGCACTGAAAGCACAAGTAGCCGATGTGGAGGCACAAGCTTAACGTGCTATTGAGAAAGTCAGGTGTAGATACGTTGGCATCCTGCAAGGCGCAACGGACAGCCGCCTTGCAAGATGCTGCCGGTGCGTCTGCGGAGCTCCAGCAGCAGCTTGAGCAGCTGAAATCCGAAGCCGCACAGGCTTCGAAATCACTGCAAAAGTGAGTGAAGAGAACATCTGTGAAGAGTTTTGGGCTAGGGTGCCGGAGGGCTGCTGGCACATGGTTAAAATTTATGAAAGCTGCAAGAGCTGGTGAATGCTGGTGCACTTGCAGGTCCCGGAGTTGCGTGGCAAGCTGGCCGAGCTCGAGGCCAGCGCGGACTCCGGGGGCATGTCGGCTATGTCGGTTGGCCTCGCAGCGATCGAAGTTGATTGAAGGTAACGAGAGCATGCGAGAGATTGTGAGAGCGATCGGCTATGATGGGCTTGTCAAGCGACTTGTCCGTTTGGATGTGAAGGCTAAGCAAGAATCCGCTCTCCAAGTGCAAGCTGCGGCTGAGCAGCTGCAAGAAGAAGTTGCCAGACTCAAGGCGGAAGCAGCTGAGGCAGGCAATGGTGTCGGCATGTGTCGGCATGGCTGTTGCAGCTGGCCAATGCGTGGTGTGCGCAACGGAAACATGCAAGGTGCCGGCACTGAAAGCACAAGTAGCCGATGTGGAGGCACAAGCTTAACGTGCTATTGAGAAAGTCAGGTGTAGATGCGTTGGCATCCTGCAAGGCGCAACGGACAGCCGCCTTGCAAGATGCTGCCGGTGCGTCTGCGGAGCTCCAGCAGCAGCTTGAGCAGCTGAGATCCGAAGCCGCACAGGCTTCGAAATCACTGCAAAAGTGGAGAGAACATCTGTGAAGAGTTTTGGGCTAGGGTGCGGGAGGGCTGCTGGCACACGATTAAAATGTATGAAAGCTGCAAGAGCTGGTGAATGCTGGTGCACTTGCAGGTCCCGGAGTTGCGTGGCAAGCTGGCCGAGCTCGAGGCCAGCGCGGACTCCGGGGGCATGTCGGCTATGTCGGTTGGCCTCGCAGCGATCGAAGTTGATTCCTGCTCGTTTTGGCGCAAAATCACCTAGTTTCATATGTTCTTACTGCATATGGTTGTTTGTTGCCGTACATTTTGTGTTTTCTTTGGGAAATCCCCCGTTATACTAACAGTCCTGAATAACAGTCCTGAATAGGGATTATAGTTCACTGCCATAATCCCGATTAAGGAGCTGTTAGTATAAAGGGGGAACATCCGAGGTTTGCTTACCCTAAACCCTAAACCCTAAACCCTAAACCCTAAACCCTAAACAGTAAACCCTAAACCCTAAACAGTAAACCCTAAACCCTAAACCCTAAACCCTAAACCCTAAACCCAAAACCCTAAACCCTAAACCCTAATCTCAGGGCCTAGGCCGCCCCCCTACGTTGGGGGGCGGCGCTTAAGCCCTTTCACCTCGATGGCACAAGCCGACCCAGGTCGCTCGCCCCCCTCCCACAGCATGGAAGTCGGTAGCGCCCACGATGGAACACGCTCTCCTCGGGACCAGTACTGGTCCCCTATAATAACCCAGACCCTGATATTGGCTGGCCTTTTAATCAGTTTTCTGGCCTTTTGGCCCCTGGCCGCCCCCCTAACCCCCCTGGCCCACCTGGCGCCCCTGACCCCCCTCGGCGGGGCCTCTATCTTACCTTGGAGACCTTGCTGGCACCCTTGACTCTCGCATTCAACCAACATCAAAGTTTTGAAAAGTGGACTGTCTGAGTTTAGGCCTAAACCCTAAAAGGAATAGGTTTGGGTGGCTTTGCCGCCTTGGACGGCGTGGGGTGGGAGAAAAGTGTTAGATGGCCCTCCACAATCGGGCCAAAGCTGCTCCTCAGCACCTCACGAAGCTTTCGAGCTTGTTCCGAAACCTAACCTTCACATCTACGCCCTATCACAGCAAACCCTAAACCCTAAACCCTAAACCCTAAACCCTAAACCCTAAACCCTAAACCCTAAACCCTAAACCCTAAACCCTAAACCCTAAACCCTAAACCCTAAACCCTAAACCTAAACCCTATGGGTTTGGTTGGATGTTGGCGCGGTGCAGAGGCGGCAGCTGAAAGCGCCAGCCGAGAGATGCAGAACCTGCAAGCGGAAGCTGCCCAGGTGTGACCGTGGTAGGGTTTGGGGTTTAGGGTTTAGGGTTTCGGGTTTCGGGTTTAGGGTTTGGGGTTTAGGGTTTAGGGTTTCGGGTTTAGGGTTTGGGATTAGGGTTTAGGGTTTAGGGTCGGGTGGTTGAGGGTATAGGGTTTCGGGCAGGCGTAGCTACCGGGGGACCCTTGGGACCGCGATTCCTGGATCCTTCTGTCGACTCTTCGGCTATGGCTCGCAGGTATCGGTGCTGAACGCGCAAGTCGCGGACTTGCAGGCAGGAGAGGGCCCAAAAAACCACATAAACATCCCCCTTATAAGGGCCCTTATACCCCCAATGTCAGGATCCTTAGGTTTAGGTGCACTAGGAGCATGCCTCATGTCTATCACGGCCTGTTCATGGTGGTGGCGTGTGCAGATTTTTTGGTCTCCTCGGCAGTCTCTGGTGTGTTCAGAGAATCTGAGTCATGTTATTCAAGAAGGTGCAGATGAGGGCGTAGAGCTTATGCAGAGTTGAGAGCCGCTAAGCGTGCTGGCTGCAGGCTGCCTTGGCGCAGCACCAGCAGGAAGTGGCACAGCTGACGGCGAAGGCCAAGGGACAGTGGGAATGAATGGAACCAGAGGCCTCGACAAATCAAGGGTTTATCTGAGGCGACATCAGCTGAGCAGCACAGAGAGTTTTGCTTGATCCAGGCTGAGGCGCAGCAAGCAACCATCAAAGATATGGAGGCCGCCTGCACGACGTAGCGCTGAGCTTTCCAGCAGGTTGGAGACACAGCTGTCAGACTGTTGCTCAGGCGTCCTCGCAGCAGCGTGATCAAAGTGCCAAAGAGGCTAGGTTTGCTTTCGTCGGCTTGCACTTTGGAGAGCGTTTTCACCTTGCAGGTGGCATGGTGGGGGGCAATATTGATCCCTTCACTGCAAAGTATTTTGTGGTTGTCTGGTGGGGTTGTGATAAGGTTGACCAGGTGCGGCGTGTAGTGGGGCTGCGGGGGGGCTGATCCTTTCCCACTTACCACTTACAGCTCATGCAGGGACAGGTCAGGGTGTTTGGCGCGGCGGGGAAGGGGGTGGTTGGGAGTCTGGTGCTGTGTCTGGTGCGTAGTGAGGTTGGGGTGTACGTTTTCCTTGGCCTGAGCTGACGGTGCCACCATTCGTATCACCATATTTTAATAACAAAGATATGGTAAACTCAAAAATCGAAAAGTGCCATTCATACAATAATCTACACATAGTAGACTAATCATCATATCATGGGCAGTCGATGTATGTGCCCTACTTGCTGCCAGGAGTTGGCTCGAAGCAAGGCTGAGGCTGGCGGGGCCTGCTGAACAAACAAACGGTGCAAGGGGGTTTGGGGAGTTTAGGGAGTTTGGGGAGTTTGAGGAGTTTGGGGAGTTTGGGGAGTTTGGGGAGTTTAGGGAGTTTAGGGAGTTTAGGGGGTCCTCGTCCCTCCTGTCTTTTGGTCTTTTGCTTGCAGGTAGCGGAGCTTCAGAGCCAAGTTGCTGAGCAAAAGGCGCACTCCTGAGGGCTCATGACATTGCGAACTCCGGTGCTCGGAGCTTCAGGAATCCTCAATGAGTGCCGGAATCATTGTATGAGATTGTATCAGAACATGGTGGCGCATGAGGCAGCTTTGCAAGCCACGAACCAGAGCAGCGCACAGGCGCACGAGTCGAACTCTTTGTTTGCCTTGGTTCGTTGCTTAGCAGGTGCTTTTTGTGATGTGACGGGCGTAGCAAGGCTTAGTCGGCTTAGTACTAAAAGGGCGACCATGACAGCATATTCTTGCGCAGGCAGTCCAAAGACAGAAGGAGGCCAGCAACCGTTCCTTGCAGACTGCGTGACCGAGTTGATCCACGCTAAGTGATCAGCCCTTTTGGGATCCTAAGCTAGAAGGTGTGTGTATATATACATATATGTATGTGGTCAAAGGATTGAAAGACCCGCTGCGTTCTTGCCACATTGATGAAATCCAGAAACTGCAGCGGACCCATTCCAACCCTATTTTGCAAGTATTTAGAAACAGAAAGGCTCCAAACAAAGCCACCAAAAGTGTTTTGGTCGGCCCTTCATTAGGTACCGCTCTCTTCCGCAGGCAGAGCGCCTCAGATCAGCGGAGGCCGCGGCGTGGCAGCAGGTGCCACATCTGGATTCAAAACGAAACCGGGCTACAATATACGCTCAATAGAAAAGATAAACATGCAAAAACATAGAAACAGATGATAGATAGCATATAATTCACGTATAGTACATAGCAGAGAATACATCATATAGAATATGTCATATATAAATGATAGTCAAGTATATAACATTTCAGTTGTATTCAATAGTGGGTGCGTTTTTCTCCAGAGGCCGAGGCGGCGCTCGAAGGTGCCAAGGCTGAGAAGGCGAGCCTTCAAAGACAAGTCGCCCGGAACCCGGAGGGTTTAGGGTTTAGGGTTTAGGGTCAGGGTTTAGGGTTTAGGGTTTTGGGTTTAGGGTTGAGGGTTTGGGGTTTAGGGTTTAGGGTTTAGGGTCAGAGAAGCTTGGTAAGCGCTTGGGTGAAGTGTCCCCTGAGGAGAAGCTGAAGGATGACTTGGCTTCAAGGCAGGCCGGTGCCGAGGCAGGGAGGGCATCCGAAGAATTGAGCCTGAGATGGGCCTACACCCTAAACCCCAAACCCCAAACCCCAAACCCCAAACCCCAAACCCTCAACCCTAAACCCTAAACCCTAAACCTCAAAGCCTAAACACCAAACCGCAGCTTAAATCATGGCCCCTGTCTTGATGCACCCCACAAATATTCGAGCGCAACCCCCGGACAAAGGGAGCAGAATCTGGAGAGCTGTCCCGATGCGAACGCCGCGTCACCCACTATTCACTTGCTGTTGGTTAGTAGGGACGGGGTAGGGGGGAATTAGGTACCCTATCATAATCCCTTAAAGGGTATATATATATATGTATGTATGTACATAGTGCTCGCATTCCCCCATTCCCTGCTAACCAACAGTAAGTTGAGTTGCTTCCAGGCTGAGCAGACCTCCACGGCGCAGCTCAGGGCGGAGCTGCAGCACCTCCGTGAAGCCGGGGCCTGGGTCATCCCCTAAACCCTGAACCCTGAACCCTGAACCCTAAACCCTAAGCCCAACAAGATCGGGGCCACTTACGCAAGAATAGATGGACTTTGCCGGCTTTGGGTGCTCCAAGAGGAACCACTTCTGTTTACCATGCTTGGCGACTTGTACTGCAGAGTATTAGTGACAGCACACCTATGCCGAGGCAAGCCTCGTGGCTGGGTTCGCCCCCTCAGAAACCCAAGAATCTGTTCTCAGGAGCTGTCGGCGGCAGAAGAGGCTCGCGGAGCAGAGGCGCAAGAACCCACAGAGGGATGCGCTCCCCTTCTTTCCCCTTCTGCTCCTGCCCGGCTCTTTCCAGGCACGGCGCGCTGCCGCTGCCGAGGCGACCGTGGCGGCGCACAGCAGCGAGGCCACGATGCTCTGAGAGGTCAAACTTCCCTGCTCCCACCTCAAGCACGCCAAGCACGCCCATTCTGTTGCACGCTCTCACTAGGCAAAGCGCCTCAGCGCGGAAGCCGCAGAGGCGCTGCACTTGTTGCAGACCGGAGCTCTGGGAGAAGCACGCTGCGTGAAGGTACCTGTCCTGAAGGCGCAGGTTGCAGAGCTGGAGGCAGCCTCGCGCCTCCTTAGATCGTTTTGAAGTGGGGACACGTACATGGTGGCGTGGTGGATGGCGTGGTGGCGGCTTCCGTTGCAGCAGGCCGGTCTGGAACTGGCCCGAGAGGCTGCCCTGCAGGCACTGCAGCATGGCATAGCATGGTGCAAGGACGCACATGGCACACCCCCTTGAATCTCAAGATGTCTTCTAGGCCTAAAGCCTGGTTCTGTCACCTCGTATGCCTGACCTTTCAGGGCAAGACGGCCTGGCTTTTCGCACATGCAATGCAGGCAGATGCGGAGGCAGCCAAGTCAAAGCGCCCGCAGGCGAGGCCCATGACTTTGACGGAGCGTGCTTGATCCCCTTGTGCTTTCTGTTGGCGGGAATCACCTGCGTTGACTTTGCAAGGCTCTCGCGCGAGAGTCTGGAGTCAGGCAAGACACCTTCGCAAACCTACGCTAGCCCAAGCCACACTGCACACAATAACCAGGACAGTAGCCGCTCATCCACGGCTGTGGGAACCCGTCTTTGGGGGTCATGTGCGGCCGAAGCCATGGAGCTGCGCTCCCCGTTGACCGCGGCACCTTCCAGGGGAGGTGGAGGTGAGCAGTTTTAGGTTTAGGGCCGTGTCCTGGTCGTTCTGCCACATTAAGCCCTTGTCCCAAATGATGCGACTCAGAGACTTTTCAGAGCCCTTCACACCCAAGCGACCTGCGCAGCTTCGTCCAGCCGAGCGCCGGCCCAAGGGCGCATCACGAATCCCAAGGCCTGGAGCGACTGCAGAGGAAGATTCAGCCGATTCACTCGCTTGGGCAGGCACGCAAGCTCCTGGCAAGGCTTCAAGAGCGTTCTATCTCCAATGAGGAGGCTGGGGGATCACAGGGCCCATAGGGGATGAAGAGCTCTGCCGCTTTCACGGTCACTTGTGTAGAGTCTCCTGCGCAGGCCCTGGCTCTGCTGCCGAAGCTGCTCCGGCGTAAAGTGCTCCGGGCCGCAAAGGAGGCTGAGATGGGAAGAGCATGGCCAGGTAGATGATGTCGGCCCATGTCGGCCTCCGCCAGGTCACTGTGGCCATCGGCTTCTTGTCCAAGAAGGGCCTGTATCAAGAGGCCCAGATACCCTAAACCCTAACCCTAAACCCTAAACACTAAACCCTAAAGCCTAAACCCTCCTACAAAACGTCCCTTAAGCCAGCTGCAGCGGAGTGGAGCGTGGAGCCAGGCGGTGGAGTTCGCTTTGGCTGCTTGTCGTTGGCGAGCAGCAGACCAGCGGGACTGGGCTCCGGAGCCGAACGTCGCTGTTTGCGGCTGCTTGGCAGGGAATCTTTATGGGGATCTGAATGAGTCATGGTAGGTAAAAGTAGGACTCCCTTATCATGAGGACCCCAAGAAGGCGCCCCCCCCTAATTTCGGGAACCCCCCATGTCATGGACTGTATGGACTGTTCGGGGCTGAAGCGGCTCCCACCACCGCATTTGCTAACTAGGCGCGGCCCTGGTCGCGGCCCGGCGATGTCCTCATGGATGGTCGCTGGCGCTGCAAGTTCTGGAGCTCCTCGGCAGAAGTGTAAAGAGGCGGAGCATGGCGACGTGGTTTATAGGGAGAGCAACTGGCACCCACGATGCCTGGAACGTGTGGTGAGGCAAGCTCGAGATGCGAGTCTGAAGCTGGATGAAGCTCACTTGCAATGGCAGGTAGGACGTCAGCCCAAGAAGTCCGCGGTTTTCATTAGTATGATGTCCCCTCTGAAACTCCGAGGGACCTGCCGCCGATGCGGCTTTCATGGCAATGGCTTCTGCTGCGCCTGACGATGCATGGAGGCATGCTTATTGGGCAATTGTCTTCCAATGATCCTGCATGGTCATGTCGTGCTTTTTCTTGTTGCATGGGACATCAAACAAGCAGAGGGTGATGCATTCTGCTACGGAGGTACATGGTAAAGCTGCGTTCCAGCAGGGAGCCAGGACATTATCGATTCGGCAGACGTAGGCAGACTTAGGCAGACTGTTTGCATCTCCTCAGCCGGAGCGCACGGCCTGATCATGATTTCCTCCCTATTGGTTCACTCACTCGCTCACTCACTGACTCACTAACGCACTCACTCACTCACTCACTCACTCACTCTCTCTCTCTCACACACACCCACACGCACACTCACTCACTCACTCACTCACTCACTGACTGACTCACTCACTCACTCACTCACTCACTCACTCTCTCTCTCTCACACACACACACCCACACGCACACGCACACGCACACATGCACACACGCACACATACACAGGCACACACGCACACGCGCACGCGCACACGCACGCCTGCAGACACACGCACAAGCACACGCCCACGCTCAGAAGCTGCAGCAGAATCGATTGGCGCAGGGAATAGATTTGCCGAAATGATCGGACGTTGCTAGTTACTGTACGAGAAGGGACATTATAGACCATTGCACATGGCCTCGAAGCGAACCGGTTTCCACGGAATGGAATTGTTCAGCACCTCTGTGCCATACCAAGAAAACCATCATCGCTTACCGGCTGTGGATGTTTTCATAATCCGGAAGTTTCATGGACTTCATGTTGTTGCAGTAGAGGTAGTGTTGGCATTTGTGCGTTAATATCGACGTTGGCTCTAATGAGAGTTGAATGGCTGCTGATGTGCAGAGGAATTGGAGCTCTCTCCTTCGCTGCAGCACAATTTGGAAGATTGCAGCAGCACCTCGGTGACAAGCATCTTCAGCTTGAACTCATGGGTCTTGAGTTCCCTAAACCCTAAACCCTAAACCCGAAACCGTAAACCCTAAACCCTTTGGGAGTGGAACTCGGCGCAGCAGCTGTCAGGTGGCAGCGTGCCGTGGACATGATCCTGTCGGCCCGTGACGTGGACACGAGGGCCTTTGAGGCGGCCAACAGCAGCACACAAGCGTTCCTTTGTTGAGGGTTTAGACGATGACAGAAATATAATAGGGCTACTATTGTCCCTATTTCCTGCGGACTGTTAGTATAAGGGGGACCATTACGGAAATATAATAGGGCTACTGTTGTCCCTGTTTCTTACGGACTGTTAGTATAAGGGGGAACATCCCAAGTTGGGCGTTTGCCGCAGCACACGATGGTCGGTGAACCAATAGCAAAGAGCTTAGCTCTGAGGTGGCAGTCGGTGCGGCCGCGGACGCCAAGCAGTGGGCGATGGCCCTGGCGCTGACGGAGACGATGCAGGCAGGCATGCTACAGCAACTGACAGTAGCTGCCAGGTACAGCAGGCACTTAGGTACCAACAAGTTGCACCAGTCTTGACGATGTTGGCCAACATGCTCCAGGCTCGCCTGGGCTCGGCATCAGGCAGTGCCTTGGCCATGGCTGCTGCAGCCTGGGCCACAGAGAGCCCAGTGGGGCAGTAGGGCGAGCGCAGCTACCAGTATTGTGCCGAGCAGTAGCATCAACCCAAAACCCAAAACCCTGAACCTGCTCAAAGCGTGCCAATGCGCCTTCCGCTTCATCCGCTTCTCGCAGCTGTAGCGGTGCAATTGCCGGCTCGAAGGGTGGGGGGGGGGGGAGGTTGGCACCAGTGCTTTGTTCCAAACGTGCCAACTCCATGATTCACATCCCCCAGCATTACCGAGACTGAGACGCGGTTCCATCGGGCCCACGCAAGCAAACCCGAGACAGCCCTGATGCGGTGTACAAGAAGTTTAGAGTACCAGAACTGGCCTCCACATCTCTAGAGCCACGGATAAAGCATGTGAAACCTCTTTGATGTCTGCACGTTGCGCGTGATTTTACACTCGGCAGTTTGGCAAGTGCTGAGGCCGCAGCTCAAGCTGCGCAGAAACCAGTAGCGTCGGGCTGCTCAGAATCCCAAAATCGACCAAATCTTTATAAATACATAACATGTGTGAAACAAAAGTCCCTTCGTAGATAGTTGCAGAGGATTTCAAGGTCCAGGGCGCTCGAACCCGGTCTGCATATTTCCTCCGCCCATCATAGATTGACCATGCTTGCCCGATGTTTCCATGCGTCCCCCTCAGACACCTGAGTGTGTAAGTCGTTATCCATTTGCGGCTCTCAGGACGACGCTGCTGCAGCGCGCCCTAAAGACGGGCAGCATCCATGAAGCACCTTGGGCCATCTAAAGAATCTAAAGTTGGGATGTTCCCCCTTATACTGACAGTCCTTCATAGGGATTAGAATAGGGGGTATTTTTGTAATGAGGAATGTTAGTAACTGTTCGTAACTGTTAGCATAAAGGGAACATCCCACATTTAAAGCTGCTCTTCGACTTGAAGAGACCTGCGCAGACTTTTTGGGGAAGGATAGCGCCGTGGAGCGTGGGGGCTGCACTGCAAAGGCGGCGATGGTGCGCCTTGCTACGGCCACGCCGGCTCCCGGACTCGACTCTGTATGTGCGATCCGGTTTTGGAAGCCTCTGCGGTCTGCTGAGGCCCGATGGAAGCAAGTCTGCCTGGCAATGGGCACTCCAAGTCATGGCTGAGATGAGAGGCTTTGGGCTGGAGGCCAGTAAGTTGCATATCTGGTGTTTTTTCTTCATTGCTTTCGCGAGCGCTCCCGGCTCCAAAAGCCTTGCAGCTGCAGAAGGGTCAGGTGTCCTTTCGTCATAATTTGGCTTGATTTTGCGTTTACGTCCATCGTCCGGCTTCATCAGAAGCGTCAAACGATGCTTGGGGTGGAACAGGGCCTGGGGGGCGGCGGCTGTGGAATTGAAAGGCTCGGGACACGAGTTGTTTCCGGGTTTCGGTGCCTGGCATAACAGAATCACGAGTTGGAGTCGGGGGTTCGGCCGGAGTCGGTTTGAAGTGATGCATCTGGCATGGCCTTGGATGGACCGTGCCACCACGCCAGGGAGGACTGTCGTGTCGCACCCGCGCCAATGTTCGCAAGCTTCTGGGTGCTCTTGCTTGCTTTGTGCCGGCGCGCGCGCGCGCGCGCGCATGCGCATGCGCATCTGCTTGTGGGAACGTTGCATGCGCGCGAGGGTCGAGGCTCGAGGTGATTTTTGTTTGTGGGCATGTCTGGAGCTGGAAGATTCGCCAACTTCAGCGCATCTGGAAGCTCATCTGTTTGCTTGTTCATGTCCAATCAACTTGGCAGGTGCCGCCAGTCTTGTGCAACACTGCAATAGGCGCAAGACTCTCGGGTCGGTTGTGCATGCGCAGCTCCTGTTACTAGCCCACAACCGGTCACATCTCAAAGAGCTGCGCCAAGGCGTGCGGCTTTTATGGGATGTGGCAGCAGGTTGCAGTCTCAGTCTGGAGACTGCAATTACTGGCGCGTGTGGCTTCCCAGCCTTCGGGCCTTCACCCATGAAATGCCGGTAGGGCGCGGGTTGGGGCCAGACCTTTCAAGGCTGCCTTACCAAGAGAATACCCGACCTCGTGCGGAACATAGATTGAATTCGCCGAGGCCATCCTCATCCTCAACACGATGAGGGAAGGAGTGCCAGCTGCGCGAGCTGTGGTCTTGCCATCGCCATAAGCCGCTACCCTAGTAGAGTGGTCCTTGGACAGGAGACACCAGGAGACCAGACGTTGCCTGCAGCTGCCTCAGTCGATGCTTGGTCAACTTCACCGAACTTCCGATTTCAGATTCCTGTCAGAATCTTCAGGCCATTACAATCCCTTCACAAGATGCCCCAGCCTGGTCCCAGCCTTGCGTCGGGCTCCCATCCTTCGTTCTAGGCTTCAACAGCGCCCTCAGCGCTTGTGAGCGGGCTGCCCGCCCGGAGCCTGCTGCCGAGCCCCGGCCCCAGCCATTGTTTCTCGATTCTTGCCGCGTTTTTGAACGCGCAAGATGTGGGTTAAGTGCTTGCTTGTACACTGGGGACGAGGCAAGATTCTGTAAACCAACAGCGGTATCGGCAGTTCACGCAGATGACGTAGAAAGTCTTCTAGCTGTAGTTAGCCCTCATCAGCTTGATCAGCTTAAGCACACATAGCTAAGAAAATCTGTGAAAATCTAAGAAACAGATTTGGGCTGGAAGGATGAGAAGTGTTGAGAATCGGTGCGATCGATGTCGCAACCAGGCTACTGCGAGACATGCTCCAGTGCCGCGCGTCCCCAGATGTGACAAGCTGCCTGGCAAAGTTCCAGTACGAGTTCGACTGCCGGTGGACGTTGCACTTTTTGATCCCTCCCCTAGTACCACAATCCGGTACATGGTTGGCTTCGCTACGGACTGGTGCTTCAGTAGGACGTAGGACTCCACGTCCACGCCTCCCATGGAAACCTGGAGGCTTTGCACGGGTGACTGGAGCCTTCAGTCGACAAACGGGTGGGAAGCCGAGCCGCCTCCGCGAGATGCCTTTGCCCGGACATGCGTGAGAACTTTGTTAACCATTCTTCCATTAGTTAGTTTATTTTTATTTCATTCTAATAATTCAGATAATTTAAATACAAGTCGTGTACTACCCTGTAGAGGGTCGTGGCACTCCGGAGAGGAGGAGCAAAACAGTGCCCCCAAGAAGCCAGGCTGGGAGATGGCTCTGGTCCTCTGCTCCGCCACGATGCGGCAGGGTCTCCAGCCAGACGAGGCTTTTGCCCTATTGGTTCTTAGTTAGGGGGATAAGGGAGTTAGGTAGCTGCGGTACAAGTAGCTATACAATCCCTTTGGCTGCACCTAAACCTTCCAGGTATCCTGAGGGCCAAAGCCTCACGTGTTTTGCGACCGAGTGTTGGCTCAGAGGCTGGAGGCCTTCTCTTGTAGCACCTGGTAGCTTGGAGTCTGAGGGTTTTAAGTTACTGGCCAGTAATGGAGCCGGCAGAATCCTTTGCCTTGGACAAGACTGCCTTTCTTGCAGTTTCATTCACTTTTCAAGGGCTTTTGCTCGCAAAGGTTGCCTGGAATTGTTGGGCACACAGACGCAAGCTCTATGCACAGGCAGTGAGAGTCTTCACCGGACTGCTAAAGTCACTGGGGAAGGAGCGTGCCCTGACGCATGCGGAGAAGCTGGTGCTGGCAGAAGAAATCTCGCAGTTGCGCCTGCGCATGGCACGTAGATACTCACAAGTACTAGCTGCAACGTGCTTTACATTTGTACTGTCGATACAATGGAATCTCATCTTGGATCTTCCGCGGTGGATGACGACGCCACTCTCTTGGCTGGTCCTTGGTATATTCGTGCTGTTGGCGGTGGTGCAGCTGCTCCCATGCATGCTGTCGAGATCCACGCTGGAGGCCTGGTATATTGCGGGCATCGGTATCATAGCCGTGGGTTCTTTGCCGATCTTTGTTCCTGCCGAACACCTGACTACTGTGTCAGTGATAGCGCTGGTGCTTTTTCGCCTTCCGTTTGCTATCATGGCACAGCATCCTCTGCTGATAATTGCTGGAAACCTGGTAATTGCTGGCATGATCTGCTTGCGCACCACCCTCAAAGACTTTAGCCAACAGAGAATGGGGGCGAGCTTCACGATCCAAGTGGAGGTGTCGTGCTCGCTGATGGTGATCACAATGTCCTTTTTATTGCAGTCAGCATTGAGGCACATAGCCCAACAGATGGTCAGAAATACGAAGTCCAGCACTGAGCTGAATGCCGCATCTGTGCCCTGGCAAGAGGTTCTACGAAGAGGCTGTAGAACAACGCGAAAGGCTGTAGAGAGAGGCTGTAGAGATATGCGAGTTTCCGAAATTCGGGGTACTTTATTGGGGTCCTCATTACAGGGGAATCCTTCTATTTGGGGGACTTGATTAGGGGTCCTTATTTCGTAAACCTCCCATATGTCGCAAAGTCACAGTCCGGCATGTCTGAGGGCGAAGATCCTATCTTGGGTCTCCAGGTACATCATGCCCCATCCATGCAGGGGGGGGGGGGCTTCTGATGAGGAATAAAGAGGCGAACAGAAAATGGCTCTTGTTGCTCTAAAAGTTGCTTGCGCGTGCTTGCGTAGTGCTTCAGGCCTTGCTGCAGCTGACTTGTGACGCGGTGGTGGAGCTTGATGCGGATTTGCGGATCACCTCGGAGAGCTCTCCCCAGTTGGCCAGCATGTTCCTGCGCACCTCCACTCTGGGAGTGAGCTTCACGGATTTTGTTTCAACAGAAGAAAGGAGCCGAGCAGCCGAGATTTTAAACTCTCGGCTGCCTGCGAAAACGGGCTCGGCCCACCATGGATCCCACGCTGTATCTGCAAAGGCATTCCACACGCGACTGGTTGACAGCTACAGCAGCAAGTTTCGCACGGAGGTTTTCCAGGTGAGCTACCGAAAGCTGGATGACCAGATTTGGCACCTCATCGGCCTCCGGGAGTTCACAGACCAAGGCCTATATCCCCCTTGGGGATTATTTGTATTTTTGTTTATATAAGACCCAAGAGGATACTTAAAATGTTGTTTTTATTAAGGTTCTAAAGGGAGTGTAGAGGCTGCCTTGCCGGCAGCGCCGTCGACGCCATCGAAGACCCCGTCAGCTCTGCGACGGGATCCTGGGACCCTTCCAGCTCCACGTCGCGAAGCCTCTCGATGCGATCTCTGGCCTCGGACATTGAGGAAGGCCTAGCTGCGACAAGCGATCAGCCACGGCTGGTGCTGCTGGAGCTGGACATTTCTTTCATGCAAGTCTATGCAGCTTCTGCCCCACTGGGATATTTGGCAGGCAAGCAGCTCACTGAAATTTTCTCCGATGACATGTCACAGTCCTTCCAGAAACTCTGGAATGATATTTCGCTTCTGGAGGAGAAGGGAGAGTTGGCTCAGAAGGTGATGTCCTTCAGCAACATAGAGATGCGCTACAGTACCAAACGGACGGCGCAGATCAGCGGCACAGTGGAGGTGACCAAGACAGCAACCGGTGAGCTCGAAATCTTCCTCTGCTTTCGCATGCCCTCCTCAAGACGGAAGCCATCAGGTCGAAGGTCCTTTATGGGCAACGCGGGCAGCGTTGGCAGCAACACTGCCAGCCCAGTCAGCCCAGGCTTTAGGCGTCTGTCAAGTCCTAGGTCCCCGTGGTGCTCCCTCTAAGAGGGCTAAGAGGGCACTTGGTGGATCCCCCAGCATCTTTTAGCAATCTTTTCCTTCTCGTTGCCGCTGCTACTTGCGGCTCGCAGGTGCGACGGGACCACGATTTTGTCACGTTTCTTGGGTGTGTGCAAATATCCCGCAACAGCCATGTACTCGAAGCTGCAGCAGATGACGACATTCTTGCCTGTGAGTCTTTCGAAGTTTTGTGCTGCGCTCGGTCAGAACGGGCACTAAAAGGAAATGCTATAGCACACCCGCCCACCCCCCCCCCCCTCCCCCAACCCTTAACCCCCTAAACCCTAAACCCTAAACTCTCAACCCTCAACGCTCAACCCTCAACCCTCAACCCTCAACCCTCAACCCTACACCCTAAACCCTAAACCCTAAACCCTAAACCCCCTAAACCATAAACCCTAAACCCTAAACCCAATAGAGTGTGAGTCCACATTCTTCCGCCTCTGACTTGCGACGAGATTCTTCTGGTCTCCGCCACTTCTGCCTGCGGCGCTGTGGGCACACTGAAAGAAGCGGAGTGCGACACCCAGTGAGCAAGAATGTCTGCATAATAATGATAAAAATAATCATAATCATAACAAAAATCATAGTCATAGTCATAGTCATAGTCATAGTAATAGTAATAGCAATAGTAAAAATAGTTATAATTAGAATTAAAAATAGTAATGGTAATAATAATAGGAATAGTAACAATAGTTGTACAAATCCAGCGAGCAGGCAGAGATTCGGGGCTAACCTTCACCACGCACCTCAAGCAGCCCAACTTTGGGGGTTTGCCGAAAATAGGGGTACCATTTTGGGGGCTCCTAGAATAAAACTTTACTTGTACCATCTTGGGGGTACATGAAAGGGTGCCCGGATTTCTTGAAAAATCCTCTACGACTTGAGGCTTGATGGCGCACCCCAGCCTTGGCAACATGCCGAGGACACAGAGACAGCTGGGGGGGGGGATCTTCCGAAAATCGCGGAACCCTTTTTTTGGGGGTTCCTAAACCAGATCAGCAAAGTGCTCCGGAAGATGGTCCACTAAGGGGTGGGCCGTGTGTGTCTCATCCTCGGTCGCATAGCTAGCCTTTTCCGGAAGAGGAGAGTCACCAGTGCCTCTGCTTAGTCCTCCAAGAAATATGGTTCGTTCTTGCGCCTTTAAGACCGTGGACGCTCGATATGGATGATTTTTTCACGTAGTGGGTGGACTCAGGCCCCTTCAAGGCCTTAGCCAGACGCGACACGAAAGCCTGTCTGTTCTCAAACGGGAACCGGCCTCTCTTCTTGTGTGCCACACCATCGAGGCCCCAAGTAAAGCGTGGTCTGTGACCAAAACGGGTTCTAGAGTCTTTTGGGCACCTAAACCGTTCGGGTTGATCCTGCTGCTCCTGTTGTTCAACTCTGAACCCTAAACCCTAAACCCTAAACCCTAAACCCTAAACCCTAAACCCAAGAGTCTCCAGGAGTTGCTCTGGGTGGCGCAAAAAGCCTCGACGCGCCTTGGAGAGGGGGGTGATGTAAAACCTGCCACGACGTGAGATCAAACCGAGTACCTGCTCCGGCTGCCTATTTTCTAGGAAGTTGGAGCCTTGCTGACCCGTGAGTATGCGAGTGCGGTTCACACGCGAGAGGATCTCCCGCACAGAATTCGCTTGCGAGCTCGCTTGACAAAGGTGGGAGGGACTCACGCAGACCTTTCGTCCCTTTGTTTCAGTCTCAGTCTGCCAGGCTTCGAGTGGGCCCGTGTGCTGCGTGCACTTCAGGTGCGCTGCGCGGTCGAGTTGGGTGTGTTCACCACCCGCCTCTGCAGGTGTCCAGGTTCCAAAACATGCCGCAGACCATGCGATCTTATGGGCTCCTTGACATGCAGAGTCTCAGAGGTTGGAATGTTTCGGGAGAGTTTCGGGTTGGGCGATGGGAGGTTTGTCCCATCTTGTGCCAGTGCTGCCCTTAAGGTCAGCCTTCAATGCGCTGAAGGCCGCCGACACGGCCTGGGGCCTTGCCATGGCCCTGCTACAGGCTGGGGTGACGATGATGCCGTGTGCAAGTCCATAAAGTTGCCATAAAGCATCTTCAGTGCAGGACGTGGAAGCCTCACGCCTAGAGATGAGCTGCTCAGCCTCGAATTGGTGGAATCTGATGCTCAAGCGCATCTCAAGCGCCCCTAGATCGAACATCTTTGTCCCTTCATGCCAATCTCATGTGTCAGTGCTTAAGGCAACATTGCCGCGCAGGCTCGTGGCCTCGGTATCAGAGTTTGACTGTCGGGTCGGTGTTTGAAGTTGCCTGCGTGTGTTCGACTCCGTCTGACAAGGCTGCTGTGGATACTCTGTTCGATACAGGTGCATCTCCGCCAGCAGCCCAGATCTACTCTTCTGGGCCCTCATTACCTCAGTGTACTTCAGCACAGTGCGGCGCGTGTGGCGAAAGTAGGCAGCGCAAGTTCATCGTGAGCAGTCTCATCATCATCGTAATCCTCCTCACCCTCATCCTCGTCCTCATCCTCGACCTCAATTCGTACCCTCGTCCGCATGCGCACCCACACCCTCATCATCATCATCATCATCATCATCATCACCTGACCAAGTTATAGAGTCACAGAGACTATCGATGCTAGACGTATTTAAAGAAGACATTTGAGCGACTACTTTTATTATGTTGCAGGAGGTCTCTTGTGGTGGAGATAAAAACCTTATGTCGTGCCTGAAACCTCGGAAAGCGATAGGCCCCCCCCAAAAGCGATACCCTGAATCTTGAATTTAGAAGTCGTTCTGCAACCATGTCATGATTTCGGGTGTTGGGTGCTATTCCAGAGCGATACTGAAAGCGATAACCCTACGATACCCATTTGGCCACCCGAAGAGCTGGGCAAAGGCCCTGGCCCAGGTTGAGGGTTCGAGGTTTAGGATATGGATTTCTGATTCGAGCAGCGAGAGCTCCAGCTCCTGGAAAAGGAGCACTCGCACTCTTTGATTTATAGGCCCTAAAGAAAGGAAACGGGTTTAAGAATTCAGGAGTTTTCATGGTAGGGTTGCAGGTTTCGGGTCTCATATGCAGTAAAGCGATAGGTTTTCGTAGCAGCATTGAGCTAAAGTCCCATAAAGCGATAGGGCCCCCCCCCCAAAAGCAATACCCCATGATTGTTTAATTAGCATTTACATAAGATGTTTTGCGGGCGCTCATTTGGGCCAACAGCACAAATCCCTGGGCTTGGCTGTCTCGACAACGCATGGGATCATGCCACTTTCTGGCATACGAATTCACATACATTCCTGACGAGAACCCATTTGACCAAAAACCAAAGCCATGTGTGGCCAGTGCAACACGCGAGCACTGCGCCCATGCATGCTGACCTGCTTGTGTCACATGCGGAGTTTCGACCGTCTCTTGCCACACTGCGAGACACCGGTCGCGTTCCGGGTGAAGCGAGAATGTTTTGCTGATGACCCTAGACCCTAACCTCCCTAAGCCGAGGCTTGTTCGGAGTGCACCGCCGTCCTCTATCTCGCCCATGCTTGATTCCGCACTCATCCGGCGCATCCCCTGCGCAAAGCATGGCTGCTTCCTCCCCACTGTGTCGGCAGAGACGGGTGGTTTTGCCAGGGCATGTCCTGGGGTGAAATATTCGAAATGTCGATGCTGCTGCCAGTCCTCTCGAAGTTCTGGAGCTTTGATCGCATAGTATCGCGGTGTCGGCCGAGGCATATTGTTTAAGGAAGTGCAGAACCTCGTCAGTTTGAGGTGGGGATGATGTGGGATGAATATGACTATGGATGATGATGATGATGATGATTGATCATGATGGAGTCTCGCTGTGTCAACATAATCGGCGGTCCGTGGTCCAGCCATTGTCTTCCGGAATGTGAAAGCGGCCAGCTTCCGAAGACATTTCCCAGGAAGCAGGACCCGCCAGAAAGGGGAAACAAAGGATGGAACAGGGCACAGCTAATTTGGTACTGTGCCCGATATGCGTAAGATCTGCATGCTGTCACATCGAGTTGTACGTTCTGTGTGAATCTTAAGGCAGTTTCGGCTTCTTGAGCTGCTTGCCCTGCCACTTGCAGACGAAGATCCTAGTGCCAAAGCCTCAGCAAGCGCAAATCCACACTCCACAGCGTTGTGGTTCGTAGCAGGTCGTCACCACGACCTCTTGCAGACTGCAGCAACACGGGCGTAAAGGCCTGAGCATGCGCCGTGTTCCTCAGCTAGGAGTGCCATCTGCCTTGGGCCCGCATTGCTTAATTGCATGCTACAAGCCAAGGCTTTGACTCCCGCACTGCTGCTGTTCTGGAGCGAAAAGCGCCCTGTCCCAGCTCACCAAATTGAGGCTGCAGAAGTTGTGCTGATGCCTTGAGACCATTCCCGTGCTACAGGAAGCCCTACTGATAAAGCGATTTCGGCAACTATGACACTATGAAGTATGGTTGATAAAGCACTGTCCTGAGTACTAAGTTACTATGCATTGCTATCATAACCATGGGGGAGGGGCGAGCAGGAGTGCACACAGCTCCAACGAGCACTCAACGACAGCACAGTCAACTCTCTCAGTCTTTATCCATGGATCAAGGTACGCAGCTTCCCAAGTAAGGGTAACAAGACGAACCACAGGGACGAAGTTCCTCTTACCCTAAACCCAAAACCCAAAACCCAAAACCCTAAACCCTAAACCCTAAACCCTAAACCCTAAACCCTAATCCCGAAGCCCTAAGCCCTAAGCCCTCAGCCCGAAGCCCTAAGCCCTTGTCGTCCCTAGAAGCCCTTCCGAGGTGCTTCGAGGTTGCTGGGCCCGCTTCCAACAGCTGCGCTATTGGCATGCCAAGGGCAATGGCCCCCTGGCAGATCCTGCGAGGGGCCCTGGTAGAAACCTGGGGAGTTTCTCCTAAGTAGGGGTCCCTTTTTGGGTCCCAAACAGTGCGCAAGAAGCTCGACTCAGGTGCTGCAGCGGCAGCCATCTTTGGGCGCTGGCATCGCAGAGACGCTTCGCAAGGCAAATTTTGCGGGCTGCCCGCCGCAGCAAGGACTCGGAAACCACCGCTCTTAACATAAGACGCCGTGACTTGTTTACCGACTCATTGTGTTTTAGCCGTTTTTTTGGGTGTGGGGGGGGGGGGGCGGCGGGGTGGGGGTTGACATCCAGTCCGAATGTTTTTCCACGGACGACATCGGATTCTTGGGCGCATGCTGCTGCACGGCTGATGAGTTCTGTGATTTTGTTCTAAACTCAGACTTATCGTTTTCAAGCAGGAGGCGAGGCCGTCTGGAGATCTTGCCGCTTCGTTCGCTGCACGTTCTAGCTTGTTTTGCTTGGATTTTGCGGTCGCTTCTGTTCAAGATACAACGCTCACGTGTGCGTGGCGTGTCGTCGTCGGCCTCCTCGAGTCTAAACTCTCTTAGGACCGTGTGCAGGGTTTAGGGTTTGGGCCTCAAGGTGTAGAGCGTAGCGGATTTAGAGTTTAGGTCTCAGGAATAGACGAAAATGGCATCACAAGCAAAGTCATGCCAGCAAAAATCATTTAAGCAAATCCCAAGCGAAGACAGAGGATAGAAGGCCTACACAGGCAGGCATGTTTGTCTATTTGTGATGCTACAGAGGGCATGTTGTGCACAATGGTGTGGCCTTAGCAGAGCTTCGGCATTCTACAGCTCCCAAAGCCAAGGGTCCCTTGTTGCCGCACCCTCCGCACCCTGCTTGCGCTCCGTGCCCTCAGGCCCTACTCTGCGGGCGTTTCCTTTTGAAAGCCAAAGCACACGCACGTGCAGCATAGCTTCTGAGTGACCATCTATGTGCGGGTGCTTGGCCCTTGGTTTTGCGGGTGGGGTGGGGTGGGCGCGGGGTGTGCACGTGTTGTGTGTGTGTGAGAGGGTGGCGGCAGGGGGGATAAGACAGACAGAGGCAGACAGAGACAGACCGAGACAGACAGCAGGAAAGAAAGCAAAGCAGGCAGACAGAAATGAAGAAGCATCTAAGATGAAGAGAAGGCAGGAAGGAAAGAAACAACAAAACAGCGAAAGAGAAAGAAATATAAAAGAAGAAACGAAAGAATGAAATAAAGAACCAAAGACATGAAGAAGACAAACAACAGAAACAAAGAAGTTACTAAAGAATGAACGAAAGAAACCATATCGAAATAAAGAGATAAGAGCAATACAGAAATAGAGCACAAACAATGAGCAAGAAACAAAGAAACAAAGACACAAAGAAGTAACGACAGAAGCAACGAAACAACGAAGTAATCGCATAAAGAAGCATTGACCGGAACACTAAAGGCGCAGATAACAAGGCGAAGAAAGAACAAAAAACAAACATCAAAGGAAGAAGTGAACATAAGCAGCTCATAAAGAACGTAAGAAAACAGATAAAGACGTAAAGCAATACGAAAGAAGTAAGAGCTGCGTAATACATACACATGCAAAAACATACGTATATGAGGGAAGCACGAGCGAGCGTATGGAACAGGATGTTTTTCAAGGCACAAGCTGAGCAGCAGGACAGCTTGCATTGCGGCGGCTGTACAGCTCGGAAGGCGCCGCCTGCGGCTCTGCCTTGGTCGGAGACATCTCCCTGCCTCCCTGCCGATTGTCAGGCATTTTCCTCGTCGCATCTCCCAGCCTCGCGGCGAAATTGGTTCCTGCTTGGGCGTCGTGCTGAGATGTGCTGAGCCTCTTTGCTGGCGCAGCGTGGCATCCGTGAGCGCTGCTCTGGCCTACTGAGGTGGCAAGTGAGCTCAGCCTTCAGCAGCCGTCATCATCAAGTGCTGGCCGAGTCGTTGGCCACAGGTGGAAGTAAGCCCACAAGGTGGTTGCTTGTAGCGTAAAGCAAGTTTCCCTGTGCAGGGAGGCGGCTGTGGATGTGATCTGGCCGTCGATCCTAGCGGACCATGACCGTTCGCAGCATGCGGAGCGACAGGCCGCAGCCTTTTCAAGGTCTTGTTGATCTTGTTGCACTGGGCCCCGGCACTGGGTCGCCAACGGATACCAAAGGTACTAGTAGGGGTTGGATGTGAGCCATATCGCAAGGAATGAACCTTTCTATGCTCAAACCCGAAGCGTTCTCATCAATAGCCTGCGGATCCCGACAAACTACTCTCTAACTCCCTGACCCTACAGCTACTCTATGCTATCTTCTTCACATATGACATTATGTTCTATGAAACTATCTCGTTATAAAGATATATTAATAATTTGTTCTATTCTGTTCTATTGTCATGTCTATTTCTATTTCTAATTATGATTCCAACTCTAATTCTAACTCTAATTCCAAGTCTAAATACTAATTCTAATTCCAATTTTAGTTCTAATTCTAATTCTAACTCTAAGATGGTCTAATTGTCTATTTGTCTAATTCTAATTCTAATTCTACTCGATTGCCGTGTTAGTCTCTGGCTGCTCCAGGCCTTGCTGTTGCTCCTGGGCGAAGCGGAAGCGCTTCTGGGAGGCTCTTGAAGGGGTGGAGGGGCTTTCTAGGCATTCGGGGTTGAGAGTTCTTAGGGACTTTAGGGATTTTGGGGGCTTTTAGGGATCTTAGGGATTGTAGGGTTTTTTTCAGGGATTTTGGGGCTGGAGGTTTTGCAGTTCAGCGCTTGCAGGGTTTTGGGCTTGTTGATGATGCGCATACCATGCCAGATCCGCTGTGCTGTCAAATCGTCCGTGAGGACTTGCTTCGCCAAAGGGTGGAATTCGCCTGTGCCCCCATGCCGCCTCTTTCTGCAGGGTGATGTGATTACGTACCTGGATGCAGCTCCAGGTACGTCACCGCCCACCCGTGCATATCCTGCACCGCAGTGTTTTTCCAGTTGGCCGGCTCCTGGCCAGGCCACCATGCGAAGTGCAAGGGAGGAATTATGCAAGAATGGATGCGATGCTTGTGAAACATGCAAGAGGTTCGAAACTGCCTCTCGCCAGACTGCCCGATTTGTTGCGGAGATTCGGGAAGGTGTTCGACTGCAAGTCGCCTTCGACGAGTGGGAAGAGACGAGAAGGTGGTCCGCCCCGCCGACAGAGGCGTGGACAGAACTTCATCAGGTTACATTGGCATATTCCCCCTTATAGTAACAGTCCTTAATAGGGATTATGGTACACCCTATTCATTATCCCTAGTAAGGACTGCTAGTATAAGGGGGAACATCCCAAAGGTTATAGGTGATTTTGCAGTCCAGGTGCAGTATGGTGCAAAGAGACCCCGTTGCGGCCGAGTAGGGGTGCTATACTACTGTATTAATGAATGATGTCAGCAAGACACGCCCCTTTGCTTCAGTGTCCTGATGGATCATGCCACGCCAGACTTTGTTTGGATGCAGACCCGCACAGGATGCGAAGGACTTCGCTTGAGATGCTGCGGCACCCGCGATTCTGCGCACGAAAGAAGATGCGTGTGTGACATTTTGGAAGCTTGGAAGCCAGCATGCATGCCTTTGTCCTCTCGGATGACAATGAGAAGCTTACGTCCGAAGTCACAAGGGCCCTAAACCCTAAACCCTAAACCCTAAACCCTAACCCCAAAACCCTAAACCCTAAACCCTAAACCCTAAACCCTAAACCCTAAACCCTAAACCCTAAACCCTAAACCCTAAACCCTAAACCCTAAACCCTAAACCCTAAACCCTGCATGCCTCGCTCTTTTGATGCCTTGGTTGCTTCAACTTCTGTGAACAGGCTGACACGGGAGGCGTGGGAGACCTTGGCAGCGCGGCAGCTGAGAAGCCTCCTGCTCAAGTCTGCTTGAGCTTTAGGGTTTAGGGTTTAGGGTTTAGGGTTTAGGGTTTAGGGTTTAGGGATGAGATGACTGTGGGATCGCACATTTCTTCACCAAGTAAGGGACTGAACATATATAGAATATACCCAAATCTCATAAACACATGCTTACATAGAAAGGTTGTCAGCATTTACATGGACACATACAAGCTGAGGCTGTTGGCCAGTCGGGTTGCTGAGCTGGAGGCGCCCCGACAAGTCCCTGAAGCTCCTCCCCTGTCCGAGCTCCCACGCAGAATTGCAGGTTGAAGTTCGGTTTCGGATAAGAGCGGTACAACCCTAACCTGTTTAGGGTCCAGGGTTTGCCCAGGATTTCAGAGAGATGGCGTTGCACACGACCTTGCCAGGCGCAGCTTGCGGAGGCGCAGCGCAACACGGTGAAGGATTCTCGCGAGGTGAGGTCGAATTTGGGCAATGGTGGCTTTATTGAGAGCCTTCGGCATGTGAGAGTTGTTGTTTTTTGGCGGGCCCTTGTGAGGATGATGAGGGCGATTCGCGAAAACTCAGTTGTCTAATAACGTGCACACCGTTCGGGGCGGGCACAAGCTCGCGATAGGGCGAGCACAAGCTTTGGATGCCTCAAGAAAACCTAAATATTGAGAAACACTTGTGCACGCAAGCACGCGCAAGGGACATGCAAGGGCGAAGCGTGGCGATGCGAATGATGCACAGCACAGAACACCTCTGCCAAGCCAGACTTGAGGGCCTGCAGGAACTTTGTAAGGACTTCCAGGACACCGAGTCTGTTCGGCAAGCGCATCGGCAGCAACTGGATAACTTGCGCACATGTGCACATATGTACTTGAAATAAATAAATACATACATAAATAAATATACA
Source organism: Symbiodinium natans (assembly GCA_905221605.1). Lineage (NCBI taxonomy): Eukaryota > Dinophyceae > Suessiales > Symbiodiniaceae > Symbiodinium > Symbiodinium natans. The sequence continues at coordinate 181,740 of CAJNDS010002664.1, read as the reverse complement.
TTAAATAAATAAATAAATAATATACATACAACGTGCAAAAGCATCCTCCGCCGAACGTCCCGTGGCGTTGGTCCTAACCTGTCCTCCGACATGGCCGCACACAAGCTGTGTAAGCAGCATATAGCTGCGTGAGTCGATGATCCTAAATTCCGAGCCCCTTAGATTGGTAGAGCACCGGTAGGCTGGCGACTCGATCGACACCGCTCCGCGTGAGGCTCAGGCAAAGAGGACGCAGTTCGGGATCCTTTCCCACAGCATCCTCCAGCAAGCAATGAGCTCCAAGGCGATCTCGTGTGCGGGAGTTGGAAGCCCAGCTGGCGCGCGCCGAGGTGCGGAGCTCAACAGGCACTCAGAGGAGCCCTTTTTCAACACATTTTTAAACCCATTTTCAGCACATTGTTCAACCATTTTTCAACCCATTCTTCCACCCAGTTTTCAACCCATTGTTCAACCCCATGTTTCAACACCAGCCTCTCAACATCTGCCTCTTCGATTCAGGAGAACGCGGCGAGCCTCAAGGAGGCGGCCAATCGAGCGGCCGAAAAGTTGCAAGAGCAGGCCATCAAGGCGCAGCATTGGGGGGTCTTCCTTTTGAGAAGGTGGGCAAGGCAGCTGTTTCTTGAGGGTTGAGGGTTGAGGGTTGAGGGTTGAGGGTTGAGGGTTGAAAGGTTAAGTTTGTCTTTCAACAGTATATACCTGCGCTGAGCAACCACTGATCTGCACCTGCCAGGAGCGGCAGCTGGAACGACAGCTGGCTGACGCATTGGGGAGCTGCTCGGCCCGGACATCCGATGGGCGCGAAGGGGTTGTTCTAAGTTGGGGCAGCCTTTTCGGATGCTTCACAGCACCTCCTGCCCCAAGAAGCAAGGCTCTTGGCCATTTCGATCGGTCATTGGTGCCATGGAAGGTGCCGGCGACCCGGGGTTCTCTGAAGTCTTCCGTGTCCAGAGCTGCTGCTGATGTGTTTCTCCAACCCCCCCCCCCCTGGCCAGCTTCAGCAAGGTCTCAAGCACGGTTAGAGCAGCAACTGGACGATGCCTGCGGCCGTGCGCGGCCCAGATGGAACAGCCCCCCTCCGAGCCATCGCTGGGCCCCGCAAGCAGCAGCAGAACGATCAGCGGCAAAGATGGCCATTGTAGCTCGAATTTGGTCATTCTCGAAACCGGGGGGGGGGGGGGGCAAGTCGCCTTGTTTGGGGGTTTCTGCAAAGGGCCATGGTTAGGACTGTTCAGGGGACAGAGGTGACGGCAAAGGGGCGAGATCGGTTCCAGGCCGAGAGGCAATCAAGCTCCTGATCACCATAGGGAGAAAGTGGAAGGCTTCGAGCACTAAGCAAATGCAGCAAATACTAAGCAACATCGAACTGGAACCTTGCTGAACTCTTGGCATGCAGAGTTTGACACCCCTATCCAGCTCACGCAAAAACCCAAAAGCCAAACTGACATTGTCAGCCATCCATCGCTTGAAGCTGTTGTAGTTTGTTATAAGATAGTGCCGCATTGAGATTGATGTTCAGCGGCCGACATCACCAGCTAAGGAACAGCGGCTACGAGCCAACGCCGTCCATCTGATGGCACTTTGTGCGCCTGGTTAATGTGCTCGTCAAGCAGGGTGGTGAGGGCAAGCAGCCTTGCAGAAACCAAGGGGGTCACTAGAGAAGCCGAAAATGCAGAAACCAAGTGGTCACTAGAGAAGCCGAAACAACAAAAGACTGATCCATTCAATGAACATGTGCGCGTTTCTACTGGGCTCGGAGAGGTTTTTTGAGGAGGGCTCGGAGAGGTTTTTTGAGGAGCCTGCGCCGTATGAACAATTTCTTTTGTCTACTGCGGCTTCCTGCGCCTCTGCTGTTTGAACGTATTGTTAGTCTCTTCACATAGACTCCGCTACAATGTACAGTGGTAGCTACACACAGGACTCTCTGAGCTGAGGGTACAAAGGAAGATCGTTGGCGTCAATAGCGGTTTGCTCTTGAGACTACTGCCGACACGGTGTCGAGCAGGTCTCTGTCATGCTGAGGGTGTGGCGCTCTTGCCAAAGATCGCATCACTGCGTCTCCCCTGCCGGCCTTTATTGCACAAAGTCTGCAAGGTGTGCAACAAGATGTCGGAATGCTGAACATTGAGAGGCACCACTGCTATTGTCTTCCCCACGAATACTATCCAACACGAATTCGTGCATGAATAGCGTATGCAAACGCGGCCGCGCAGCAACCCATATGGCGACTTGGCTGAAGTTTTCCGTCTTGTGGAGCTGAAAGCGGTATTGTGTGTACTGTGCAATGCCTGGCCTTCAGGTGTGGACGTTGACTGTCACTCCCCTATGCCGTCTGACGTCCGCAGCTTCTCAGCAGGCACCTGCAGCACATGGTGATGATCTATCTGGCGTGCCAGGGGCTACGCTACACAGGGCTTGAGAGCTGAGGGCTGAGAACCTGAGCTGGTGCTAGCTGTTCCATCCCAAGCCCACTTTGAGCATCAGGCAAGTCACTATTTCTCTGGGGAACACAGAAGAAGACAGCATGGCCGGTTCTCTCCAGCAGGATGCCCAAGAATCTCACAGAAGCCGAAGGTGATGCAGCGGGCTCCCAACCATCAGGGGCCGTGAACAGGTGTGAACAGGTGTGAACAGGTGTGAACAGGTGTGAACAGGTGTGAACAGGTGTGAACAGGTGTGAACAGGTGTGAACAGGTGTGAACAGGTGTACCTACCCCATAAACCAGACAGAACCTGCTCGCAGCAGCTGTGGTCATCATGGGCCCTTGCGACACCCAAATTGAAAACATAGAGGCATGCGTGAAGCATGAAGCAGTCGCATGAAGTGTGTCGGAAGTCCAAGTGAAGCAGAAGAGTATCCAAGATTTGCACTTCACTACGAAAATGCTACCAACAATCATGCCAACGAGAATTCTGCTACTACATGCTTGGCACAAGACCTGCGAAAGCAAATGCGTTTCCACTCTCTGTACATCATTGTGGAGCCTGGCCTTACCTGTGCAGTGCATGGGCGGGCGCCCTTTGTGAAGGAGCAGCCTATGTAGAATGGAGCTTGAACTCCTATAGCATCCAAGCAAGCGGAAAGGGACTCTGGATCAAGGCTGTGTTTTTTTTCACTGATGTTTTCAGTCTACCAGCCGCCGAAACCCTAACTACTAGGGTTTAGGGCCTAGGCTTAAACCTTGGGATGTTCCCTGTTATACTAGCAGTCCTTAATAGGTATTATAATAGGGAGGTACTATATTCCCCATTAAGGACTGTGATGTATAAGGGGGAACATCCCAACTTAAACCCTACTCCCTGACGTTTGGGCTTCTGCTTTGCAGGATCCACTGCGAGCGGGCGCACCGCGCACACGGGCCGATCCAACCACACGGCCTGGAGCCAATGCTGTTTGAGCCGGGTTTGGGGTGTAAGGGTTGAGTATTTAGGGTCTGGGGTTTTTAGGGTTTAGGGTTTAGGGTGCCTTTGAGCAGCCACATAGCGAGTCAACTCAAATGCAAGACGCAGCTGCGTAGCTCCCTTTGCGGTGAGGGCCTGGATGACTCCAAGAGCCTCAAAGCCTGGGCACGAGGTGTCGCTGAGGACGATACATCATGAGCTCTTTCGGTTCTGGAGGTCTTGTGATGCGTGCGGGAAGTGAAAGTTATCCGAGGAAGCTTCGGAACAAAGATGAGTTGGCGTGACAGTAAACTTGGCCTTGCGTGTTCAGCTGACCTACCACGAGCATCCGCAAGGACGTGTTGGCGCTGCGCCGCGAGTTTGAGGCACATGCCGAGACTGTTGCATTCTAGCTTCAAAGGGAGCACTGGGACTTCATGTCTAAGTTCAGAACCTATGCGGCCCTAAAGAGACTGCCAGGCTTTGCGGGCAAGCGGAGCTGGCAGGCTCGTGAGAACCGTTTCCATGACACTCTCGACAAGATGGTTGCTGAGTTTTTTTTGCTTGCGCCACGATACATCGCAATGAAGTAGCTGCATGGCCGTGTGTTCTTCTTGTGGGTGATGGCGGAAAGCGTGGCTTAGTTCGTATGATTGAGCAAGTGGAGAACGTGTTCAGAGCGGCCGGTCGTCATCGGCCATGTGAGATAGCGCAAGATGAGCGAGCACACACTTATTGCTTGGGTTGACATTTGCTAGTTTGCTTGCTTGCTTGTTTGTTTGCTTGCTTGTTTGTTTGTTTGTTTGTTTGTTCGGATGTGTATGTGTTTTGGTACCAAGACCCCGAGTGGGAGAAGGGTTCTCTGTCCGTGGGGCGGAGGCCGAATCTGAGCCGACCAGACTCCTGGGAGCTGGCCGCTTAGACAGTGCCCTTGGTACTCGTATACAGGATGCTATACTGTACTCTGTACCATGTTATGAGACGCCAAAAACTGCTGAAACCAAGAGCTGTGAGGTTGCCTTCGCCTGCCTATGCGAAGTTGCCGGGGCGGCGCCTGGGCAAGGTGGCCTGATGGGCTGCTCAGGGTTTGGGGTTTAGGGGGTTCCAGCGCTGAGCCCCTTGCGCGCCTTGCGTCGCCGCGTGATGCCGCCTCAATGACGGGGACCCTTCTTCGGAAATGCTTAAATAGAAGCATCTCAGGCCATGCCACCAAGGCCTTCGCAAAGTAGAAAGGCTGACCTGGAGCCTTTGCACTGCAGGGTTTTTGGTCTAGGGTTTAGGGTAACATCAGACTCCGGATCCACCCAGCTGTTGAGCCAAGCTCTCTCGACCATAGACGCCCTGAATTTAGCCATCCCTGAGCCCTGAACCCGGTGCTGGCTGAAATTCCAAACCCTGAAGCCAACCTTCAGCCAGCAGCCTAAAGTCTCTGAGCCCCACCCGTCGCAATTCCCCGAGAACAGGTATTGGGTCTGATTCCAAAACTGCCAAGGGTAGGGTGGGTGGAGGCCTATTGGCAGGGCTGTGGAGCGTTGTTGATCGGCTCTTGATCTAGATGCCAGAGAGCCAGAGCCTTGGCGAAATGATCAACTACCGATGACCGAACGCCTGTCACCTGAGGCAGGCGTGAGCATGAGGGAGGCGGCCTTTGCCATCGGCATGTCCCCTGCCAGGCCAGCTGCATCCATCACAAAGTTGAGGCAACTCACCGGGGCCTTTCGCAAGAGCCCCTGGGAATTGACTTCGATTCAAAAACTGAGGGGTCCCATTTTGGGGTCAGAGCGGTAGACTGTAAATTTAGTGGTGAACGAGGGGTGCCCCAACGTCTGAAAAAGGAGCTCTGACTGCTCAGCTCACTTGGAGGCAGCCGCCGGGGATCAGCCCCATACCTTGCACGAATGCGATGCTGTCAGGGTCCCAGGCACCACGGGTTTAGAGGGCTTCACGGGTTTAGGGTTCACGAGGTCCCGGACTTCACGGGTTTAGGGTTTAGGGTTGAGGGTTTAGGGTTCAGCAGGTGCGGAGCACATTCTGGGTAGAAGGCTGCAAATCATCTGGCTCGCAGAGAAGACCGTGAATGGGGTGTCATTGGTCATGGGTGTTTTATAGTACCCCGGACAGAGGACAGTGATGGACGGAGTAACCCCCCCAACCGAATGAAGACACCCATGACACCCATGACGCCGGTTTAACGGGCAGCAACAGATTTGAATGATTTTTGTCAAGTAGCTGTTCTCTCTTCTGGGAACATATAAAACAGGGTTTGTATTACCGGTATTGGTGAGTGTATATATGTGTATATATAAGGTTCCTGTTTAATATTGGTGAGTGCACATACTTGGTGTCCTTTTGGGGATACAAGAAGTATAAACCCTACTCCATATACAAGCATCATTCTCACTGGTTTCATCCGCTGTGAGGCTTGGTGGTGCCCGTGATGACGAGGAGACCGTGCGCTGGCCCAGCCAAGGCGCCCATGGCGAGAGGCCTAGCTTGTTCGACTACCTATGGTACCTGATACCGTCTGCCATCCCCCCTAAACCCTAAATCCGAAAACCCCCAAAACAGGCATCCTTTGGTCACTGCTGTGGGCCTTCCTGCATTTCGCCTCAGCTTGGCTCAGTCACTGCGCGGCCATGGCGCAAAAGGCGGTGGAAGTGGTGGTTGTTGCTGCGAGGCTGGAGTGCAGAGTTGCAAAAGGGCTTGGAGACATGCTGCCATGCTGGGTACATCTGGGAGTTTACGAGAAGAAGGGACCCCTGTATTATATACATATATATATATACCCCCAAAAGGTAGAATTCCCTTACAAGGACCCTAGAAAAGTACCCCTGATTTCAGAAACCCCCATCTCAATCAACCTGTATTCTTGCATCAGTGATGTCGGCCTCAAGGCGCACGCCCGTGGGCAAGTTCGGCGGCGCCATTGCCGCTGTGCCCGCGCATGTTCTGGGCGCCAAGGTAATCCAGGCCTTGATCGGCGAGACTTGGCAAGGGTTGCAGAAAGGCCCCTAGTGAGATCGGGGTATGCAGTCGCGCAAAGTAGCGAAAGCATGTGCGCATGTGCGAGCATTTCTGGACATGTCGACGGTTGTTGCTTCTCCGACAGAATCGGGAGTGCAGCGCTGTGCTTCCGCGGGACCGAGGACACGGCCGGCAAGGTGAAGAACGACATGGTGGATGAGGCACCACACGGCATTGCACTTTTGTTGCGCCGACTGTTCCGTCAAGCCCTAGGCAGAAGTGGGAGTTTACGAAAAGACGGGTCCCCTATCATCGCCCCGCGGATTCCCCAATAAGAACCCCAATAGAGTACCCCTAATGTCAACCCTAAACCCTTACCCTTATTTCGGAAACCCCCAAGTGTTCCCGGCTCCAGGTTATTTTGGGGCAAGTTCTTACCGCCGGCTGTGGCCAAAATCCAGCGCGGCAGGCTTGGGACGGGCGTTGGGGGTAGGGTTTAGGGTTTAGGGTCCAACAGATAAACATGCTGGTGGGTACGCTGCTGAGAGAGAAGACGGTTGTGTGCACAGTAGAAGATGGGAGGATCGATGTTCAAGCCCTAAGCGGCTAGGTTTCTACCGGACAAAGTGCACAGGAAATGCGGTTGGCGCGGGGGGGAGGGGGTGCACTGCGCAGGGGCAACAGAAGCATGCAATTGGCACTGGAGGCCCTAGGCTTAAAAGCCCTCATCCCTACCAGGGGCAGGTTGATTTAGAAACCCTATTCCCCTAACCCCTACTCCCAACCACGGCCGAAAAGCCCTGATCCCCAAAAGGTCGAGGTGGAGCTTCAAGCCCTACGCCCAGCCTCTAAACACCCCAAGCCGGATGTTGAGTCGAAAGCACACGGAGTCAGGAAACCCAAAGCCAGAACCCTCAAAAAACGACCGCTCCCCTACCGCAAGACCCGAGGCAAATGTGCGGTGAGGAACCCTAACTCTCGGACCCTGAACCCTTAACCCGAAACCCTCAACCCTCGACTCGAAACCCTAAACATCCCTAAACATCCCAAAGCCCTAAACCCCAAACATCCCTAAACCCTAAACCGGTATCCTCGACCCGACCCTAAGCCCTACACTCTGGTCGATCCGCGACGAGGCAGTCATCAGCGCTGGACTGCCAGAGACCTGCCCGGCCTTGACCATCAACAAGGCAGTTTGGAGATGCTCTTGTTGTTGTTTGCATTCGTCTTCATATTCCTGTGTTCCCTATACACTATGCTTGTCTTTCTGACTCTCACTTTTCTTGTTGCTGCCTTTACCCGTACCATCATTGTTCAAGGACTCCTGAACCCTCTACCAGGTTTGCGGCCTAGGATTCAGATGGTTTAGGTTGGGATGTTCCCCCTTTGCTAACAGTCCTTAATAGGGATTATAGTACTCCCCCCCCATTAGAATCCCTGTTAGTTTTAGGGGGAACATCCCAAGGTTTAGGGTTTGAGGTTTAGGGTTTAGGCTTTCCTTGCTTAGGGTTGAGTAGTGGCGGGGGCATGCTGGGAGTGGGAGGGGGGGGGGGGGTTGGTAAGCCGCGAACCGAGCTCATAGGTTGTTCATGTCTATCTCCCTAAACCCTAAATCCTAAACCCTAACCCTAAACCCTAAACCCTAAACCCCAAACCCCGAACCCCGAACCCCAAAAACCCTAAACCGCTCGAGGTCTGCGGGAGTGGCCTCAAGGCGTTGCACCTCGGGATGCAGGCGATTGCATCAGGCGCCCTCCCCAAGGAGAGGAACCTGTTTGGGAAGACCATACCTTGGAATGTTCCCCCTTATACTGGCAGTCCTTAATAGGGGCTGTCATAGGGGTACTATCATCATCCCTATCAGGGACTGTTAGTATGAGGGGGAAAATATCCCTAAACCCTGGCCCTAAACCCCAAAACCCTTAAGCCCACAAGGCTTCGGGATCCGTTACTTGTTTTTGTCCATCATTTTGGGGCCCTGCCGGGCCAGGGTCTGAAATGCTGCTTTGTTTTTTGCAATTGTGCTATTTCTCTGTATGTGAGCAAGGCATGTCATTTCTGTGTGACTCTGCTGGAGGTGATGCCCAGATCGTGATTGCTGGTGGTCAGGAGACTGCTCTGGCTCTAGCGCATCATGTGGCCAAAGGGGCAAGCGGTTGCAGGAGAGCATGTCGTCCAGTCCGCACGTGCTGAACAAAAGCAGGGACGGACAAAGAATGGGCGATTGGCTGCTTTGCAGCACAAGCATCTGCATCACAGCGTCATGATATGCAGCTTCGTGTTCTCAGCTTGCAGTGCTGATGGGACGCACTGTGCAATCGAGGAAGATGATCGACTCAATGATTGTCGACGGGTTGTGGCGCCTAAGCATCCGAGTCAGGGCTACCGTAGCAGCAGTGGGAAAGCGAGTGTCACTTCCGAACTTAACGATAGAAAGAGAGAGATCATGCAGATCCTCTGCACGGTGCTCTCCGTGCACCTTTTCTGAATGTCGCTCGCAACTCGCAACCTCATGCGTGCCTGGGGTGCGGGGCAACTCGGAACCAAAGCATGCAAAAGAGTGAGGCGCGCAAGGTGCGCCAAGCAGTCCTCCACACGCCAATGGAGGGGAGGCCAGACAGGCATAACCTGAGACACTCCACGGGCCGCTGACCTTCGGCTCAAAGCCCTGGAAGAGGTGAAGTCCGCTGGAAGGTGTGAGGGTGTTCCCAAAATGCAGACACCGCGCTACACGAACCTCGCACAGTAACCGGAAGTGAGGGTCAGCAATAGTCAGCAATAGCCAGCAACAAGCAAGGGAGAAACTGACGGGCAATTCGATTGACATGTTCTCATCGCTCTTCGCGTGTCTTCGCTGTGGTGCGCTTTTTGTTTCGTGGGTCAGGCAAGATCACAAACAGTTGTTAGACTCTCTGCTAGACAATGCAGGCAATGAACAAGTCCAAGGGGTTATATAGCGTGGCAAAGCGTGGCAGAGAGAGCAAAGGTGCGCGTTCAATCAGTACCACATGGGCATCACTGCCGAGAATGTGGCAGCCAAATTTGGCATAGACCGCCGCTAGCCGAGTAGCTGTCGCTGCGCCAAGACTTGCGCATCCCTGGAGTTTCCCAGATTCGCTTCATCGAAGAATCGACGACCGAGGATCCACGCAGGATGCTTTCGCAGCGGCATCGCAGAAGAAAGCGGCAGATGCCCAGAAGGCCCAGAGTGTCAGAGAGCGGGAGGGAGGGTCTGAGGATGGTTTCTCAGTTTTCCGGAGGGCCTTCAGCTTGACTGGTTCAGTGCTTGGACTCCCGCACTTGACACAGCTGAGGCGGGAAAATTCAAGGACCAGATTGTGCCCATCCCTTCCAAAAAAGGTCGGGGGGCTGCGGCTGCAACAGTGCGCCAGAGCTCGCATTTTTTTTGCCTTGCGGATGGAGGCCAGGTCTTGGACCAGGACGAGTACATCAAGGCAGACTCTACAGCCGAGCAGCTTGCGAAGCTGAAGCCCGCTTTCAAGAAGGCCCGGTGGGGGCGCAGTCACTGGCGTTCTCTCCTCTGTGACTGAATCCAAGGATGGCTCTGTCACGGCAGGCGCGTGCCTTTGCAACTTTTGTGGCCAACTTTTGGAAATGATAAGAGTTAAGAGCTCCGCCTCTCCTACGGGATGTTGCAGAGGTAACGCCTCCGGCCTCAACGACGGCGCGGCACTCTGCTTGCTGATGTCGGCTTCCAAGGTGCCTGAGGGCAGTTCTCTTAGGGTTTTGTTTCTGCGGGTACTTTTTATCAGGTGCCGTTCTCAAATGGGGCCGAACTACTGTGCCTATGAGTCTCCAAAGGGCAATATTCGGTATCAGGATCTGAATCAGAGACCGATAGGCCTCTGAGCTGGGCCTGCAGCCCTTGGTCTACATCCGCGGCTTTGCGAGCGCAGGCGTAGATCCTAAGATTATGGGCGCCTGAGCTGCATTCAGAGCTTATCAGACAAGTTGAGGAAGGATCAGGCGGCACCGGTTCTGCGTCCCTACTCGTACTGTAGGTACCGGGCCAATTCCGAGTTCCAAGAAATGCCTGGAGAAGGTGCGGGTGTGTCACACATACCGCGTGCCCGGTACATACCCCCCAAAGACGGTTTGATATACTACTACAACAATACAAGAAGTATATTCATACAATGTAATGTAGCAATTACCAGAGTATGGTGTTATAACATTAATACATACAATATCACTCTAGTCTTTAATTTTCTTTGTTTAGCTTACTTATATATATATATGTTGTTATACTCTTCTATTCTCATATTCTTATACTCTTATACGCATTGTATTTTCTAGAGTTTATCATATATTGATACAACCCTAAACCCTAAACCCTAAACCCTAAACCCTTAACTCTCCCCTGCCCTGGAGGTTGGGTGGTCCGTCCAGGACTTGGACATTGTCGAGGCAAACGAGGCCTTTGCAGCGCAGGCTGTGGCAGTGAACAAGGCGCATGGGGAAGTGCTGCGAAGTTCTTGTGGCGCTGGGTTTAGGGTTTAGGGTTCAGAGTTCAGGGTTTAGGGTTCAGGGTTTAAGGTTTAGGGTTTAGGGTTCAGAGTTCAGGGTTTAGGGTTTAGGGTTCAGGGTTTAAAGTTTAGGGTTTAGGGTTTGAGTTGCAACCTTTGCTCACGCAAAGGAGATGGGATGGGACACAGCCAAAGTCAACGTCAATGGTGGTGTCACTTGGCCTCTTGAATTCCTCCATGCGTCCGTAGTGAGCACGGCAAGCTGCTTCGTGTTTCAGCTTGGGCTCGATGGCTTTCCCACCATATCCGCAATCTCAGTGAAGCCACCAACCAAGGCCATTGCCATCGGCCATCCGATCGGTGCCTCGGGATGCCGCATTGCCGCGGCTCGGTACTTGTCCATGGGGGGTATGTTCCAGCTTAAGTGCCGTGTTTCTGTTATTACCTGAGCTTGCCTGGAATGCACTACTCGTACCAATCCCTTGTTCAGGTTGACTTGATTCACGACATGAAACGCACCAACAAGCGTCGCGGCCTTGCCACGCTGTGCATTGGTGGAGGTCAAGGTGCGGGCAGGGGCCACACACTGCCCGAACATGCCGGTGCCGAGCTGGGTCGGGGCAGACGTATCTACTCATGGAATGGTCGGAGTTTGTGCAGATCGAGAGAGTAAGTGGCTGAATCTAAACGTGTACCTCACACTACTTCAAAACCTTCATAACGTGCTGAAGATCCGGGCTATTCTGGGCTCTGCTAGGGGTGGCGATGTGCTTCGAGCGCCCCATTGCCAGCAAGCTTTGAGCGGCACCAGGCCCGAGTTGCATCAAAATGCTGCTCTGCATGCGGTTGCAGCAGTTAGGGTTTAGGGTTTAGGGTTTAGGGTTCAGGGTTTTAGGGTTTATCTCCTTTCGATCGTCAGGACAGGACAGCCTGGAACTGTGAAATCACGGGGCAGGCGCCTGATAAGAAGCGAGCGCCAATTGGCGTGAGCTCGCGTCGTGTTTTAATCTACCGTCTTGCCAGTGGAAGGATGGGGCTGTTGCAGATTCACAACTTCGAGAGCCCTTAACAGCAAGCTTCAGCAATGCTGCGCATGCAATGGTTGTTTGGCAGAAGTGGTCGGAATGAGACCTGTAGCCCGTAAGCGTCGCCACAGCATCTCGCAATTGCAGCTCCAACATCTGTGGTACATCTCGGTTTCACCTGTTATTTCCGCGGTGACAAGCAGAGTAATCCCGACCGCGGAGTCGATTTGTTGTGGATCCGTTTCCGACAGCTTCGTGCGCGCGTGGAGCAACTACATTGTTTCATGATGGTTGTTCCACGCAGTATCTTTTGCGACCCGCAGTTCCGCAGTGCCCTTCATGGTTCTCTTCCTCCTGCACGAGTGTCTTTGCTGCGGAGGATGAAAAACTGTCTCTGAGTGAGTTGGGCACGGGCTGCCATGAAGCACCCTAATCTACCCCCAAAAGATCCCACAAGATTGCAAGCCTGACTTAAAAGGGTATTGTGCACCTTGCACTCCGAACCCTAAAAACCGAACCCCAAACCCTAAATAGACCCCAAACCCTAAACCCTAAACCCCAAACCCTAAACCTGCGCCGAGGCCCGGAACCACCCGAAGTCCCAGAGGCCGACTCAGAGATCGGCCGTACATCTCTTGCATACTTGGGTTTGGGGTTTGGGGTTTGGGGTTTGGCGTTCAGGGTTTAGGGTTTGAGTGCAAGGTTCAGGGTTGAGGGCTGCCAGTCTCCAAAATGAGGGTTCAGGCATTTCGGGTTCTACTCTTTGTTTGGGGGGGAGGGTTCCATTGGGGGACAGGGGAACCCCCCGCTGGCATTCCCTGGCTTGGCTTCGAATCCTGACCTGAGAGTGCGGAAACCCCCAGAGCTGAGCGAGGTCCCCGACAGCGACTTCTGGGACAACCGCCTGCAGGCCGATGGCTGACGAGAAGACTGCGTACACATTGAGCAGAACCCTTGACTCTGCTCCCGTAAATCCTTTGTGCCCTCTAAGCGATTCTAAGCCCCAAAGAAAATACAAAGGTGGTTGTGGGGGAGCACCCTCCGGGTTAGGCTAAGTTCTGCCCAGTCTTGTCTTGCGGGTCTCTCATGCTGCAGCCCAGTATTTATAGGGCCGCAACTCCACCAGGCCGTCGAGGGCGAGGTAACTCGCCTGGGAGAGGAGTTTCGGCGCCTGGAGGCCGTGAGGGTTTAAAAGGGAACTCCCGGGAGTGGGCCTCAAAGGGGAGAACAAAGCCTCCCCCTTCAGGCGCCTCTCCCATGACAAAGGGCCCTTTTCCCACGGAGGAACATGCAAAAAAAGCAAAGCGAGTGCACGATTACCTGATGGTGCACATGGTCCCAAAGCAAGCACTTAGTTCCTTTAATCTGGCAGGAGTTTCCTCCGCTTTTTGTCACCTTCCCTCGCCCCCCCCCCCCCCGGTCCCTTGCCCAAACCATGGCTGGAAGCTCCACATCGTGCGGTTTGCGAGAGATGGGTGAGCTACTTGGGCGTGGCTATATCCCCTTGGGATTTCTTTAAATTTTTGTTTACATAAATCCCAAGAGTATATTAAACATACTGTTTTTATTCAGGTTCGAAGGGGAGTACAGAGGAAGAGCTCTTCAACTGCACGGCAGGGGGAGCAGCAACATGCAACTCGCCAGCGAGGCGACCTGCGGCAGGCGGGGTCAAGTGCGAGGCTTGAGCCCCTCTCAGCGCATGACTGCTCCCCGTGTGGCAGGAGGGTTCCCGTTTTGGAGTTTGGGGGTTCTACCGTTTCGGGCTTCTCCAGCTGCAGGAGAATGAACTCCTGCTGTCTCGATTGCATCGCCCCCGGTTTCATTCTGTCTCATCATCAGCTTGCCATATGGCAATACTGGGACCTCAAGCGGCTAGTTGCCCAGGTCTGCGCTTGAAGGTGACAAAGCTCACACTGGTGCTCAAGTGCAGGAGCTACATGCGCTGCTTTCAGTCGAGAGCTTGGCGCGGGGTTCATACAGCTACCTTGCGCCCCTGCGTGCCAGTGCAGAATCACTGTTTTCCTCCTCGAGCATTCATGATACAGTGCCCCCTAGAAACGCTTGGCATCCCAATTTGTCATGTGTGCATAGGCGCTCGACAGAGGTGTGCAGAACTTAGCTTCTGGCTCTGCCAAATTGTCGTGGATGTGGAGCATACTGAGGCACGGGGCCTCTCCGAGGACCTGACCTGTGTCGTACAGGAGGTGGAGCTTAGGCGTGGTGGACGGGCAGAAGACGAGCCGCCGAACGCATGTCACGTACGTCTGATGCTCAGGCTCGCCAAGATCGGGCATGAACTCGCCAGCCAGAAGTCTGCCTTGCAACAGGTCCAGAGTGAGGACCGGAGCATGCAATGTTTGTGTTAGCTGTGTCAATCGACAAAACTGAAAGACAAATCGAAAAACGGGTGCCTGCCTTGAGCGCTGCTTAGGTAGTTGCTAAGGGTCACTTGTCTTTACTCACTACTATGCTTCGATCTGTGGCAGATGATGTCTCCTGCCACCCCAGACATGGCGCCAGTGCCGGTGCCCTCGTCTGCACCAAGTCACCAGTAGATAATCACACGCCCTTTGCAAGATTTTTTTCGCAAACATGAGAGTTTCAACGCATGCTGAGGTAGTGGTGGTGGTTGAGCGACTCTGCGCTTCCAATCCCAGGACCCGATGGGCTGGCGCAATAGAAGCTCTAGGTTTGCAACCGTTGCTTAAAGCATTTCAAAGTGTCAGCAAAGCAAGTCCTGAGGATGCAGCGATCTGAGGCCAAGTTCTCAGCAAAGTCTGTAAAAGGGTTGTAGACTGCACGCGAGCGCTGCCGCATCGCGCGTTTCTAGCCTTCGTCTTGCATCTTGCGACGTCAGTTCCAACCTTTTCAGGCCACGCGCCTTTGCCAAAGCTTTCGGGCCTGGCAGGGCATCGTGCGTCCAGGACCCCAGCAGCAGCTTGAGATACTGTCGGGTGAGCTCGCAACCATGCACTGCGGTGTTGAACCGTTGTACCTTCCTGGGCCCGCGCCCCGTGAGGTCCTCCAGAAAGGCCAGCCGCAGCAGCAGCAGCAAGAATTTGTACCATTTGTTCCATCAAATACAGTGAGCACGTCAGGTTGCGGCCTTCAGCGGCCGCCTCTATGCCGATGATTGAGCTTGGGCCCTGATGATAATGTGGCACATTCTGCACATTGCTGCACATTCAAGCTCCAGGATACAAGCAAAACTACACACCTGCTCGTGGAGTTTGAGCATAGAAGTCGACCGCAGGCAACACCTGCAGCAGCGCTTCGAGTGGCTCGAACAACGGGCCTTGCTCAGCGCCCGCTGTGAGGTGCGAGATCATCCAACTCCCTGAATAGACCTCCCCTCCCCTCCAGCCCAACCGTAAGCCCTCTGCAGCAAGCTCGAAGGTGCTCCGCCAAAGAGAGGAGCTCTGCCTCGCCGTTGGGGCAGAGCTGCACGAGGCACCTTGCTTTTCTGGTGCTGATTCGAGTGGTTCGGGTTTGAGGACATGCGGTTTGGGGTTCTTCTAGATTCGGGTGTCGTTTTTCGGTGGTACCTGTCCTCATGGTCCTGGCAATGACGACATGTGCTGTACTTGGACGCCCTTGAGACTTAACATTTGGCGAAGCCAAGAAGGACGAAGTCCGGGCGCCGCCCGTGTGACCCACTGTCAGGCAAACCATGCCCACTTCGAAATCGATGAAGCGAAGGCAGTCCTATGCGGTCCTCCCGGTTAGTAGCATCATATTCTTGCCCAAAGACAGCCAGAAGGCCCAGCAGCAGGAATCTAGAGGTGCATAGATTGCTCCAACAATATTGCGTTCATTCTAGAATCGCTACCCGCTAACAAAAGGTGCCTGGGCATCAATCATGTCCACCAGTTTGTTGCGTCCTCCTGTTCTTGTGGATAGTTTGTTCAAGGCAAGTGGTGTGTGTGTGTGTAAACTGGGCTACAGTCTGAGACTCGTCTTTCTGCAGGCTCAGGCTTTAAGAAGGACTTTGGCTTCTTGGCTTCCAGGGAAGATGAGTCCAACAAAATCCAAGCTAAATAACATTCTGATCTGCTTCTTCTGTTGGTTTCCTGGTAGAAGGGTACTAACGCTTCGGGCCTGCCGGCTGCTGGTCTGATGTGGCCTGAGGGCAGGAAGGGGAGGAAGGTCGCAGCAACTAGCAACTGAGGGTCTGAGGTTTTAGGGTGCCCCCCCTGCATTTTGCTTGGTGGGAGCGGACGAATTGTGTCACACGCCTCAAGCCTTTGCGCAGCATGACTTCTTGTCAGTAGAAGCCGCCGGAGGAGCTTCTTGATGCGCATCCTATAGGAAGCTAGATGAGGGAAACCTGACCCCAAGCCTGGCCCGAGAGGTTCGGTTCAGGGTTTAGGGTGCAGGGTTTAGGGTTCAGGGTTCAGGGTTTAGGGTTTAGGGTTTAGGGTTCAGGGTGTGCAGGTTCTGAAGCTTTCCGAATGCCTCAGCGAAGTGCAGCAGCGGGTGGAGGGTGTGGAGGCACAGGGGTACCAGAACTCAGGGCGCAGGGCAAGGCGCAAATTGTGGGGGTTCCCCAAGCTCGGTACTTCTTTTGGGGTTCTATAATTAGGACTTGGTAGGAATTGTGGTATTTGGGGGTATAAATCTGGGGACCCTTATTGTGGGAAATGCCCGTTAAGGATGTGCCATGTTTGGACGTGTGGCGGCAAGAGTTGGTGCAGCAAGTTGGTAAGCAGGGCTTCGCTCACAGGGTGGTGGGTGGCCCAGATAAGTTTTAGGGTTGAGGGCGATCGCATCATCCTAAGGCAGACGTTGGTCTGCATTGCAGGGTTGAACTTATTAATGTTTCGGGCTTAATGTTTGGGGTTTGGGGGCCTGAGAGCTACTCTTACATGATTGCCTGCAATGTCGGCCATAGGCCTCCTTGCCACAGCTGGTGAGCCAAGTGAGCTGCCTCTCCGATCGCTGCGCTGCGCTAGGCCCGGACTTGCATTATTTCGAAGGGTCACGAACCATGAAAACTTCCTTGACAAAGATGCACTGCATGAAGACGCGCAGCTTCATGCGGTGCCATGAGCTAGATCGCATTGTCACCATGAGGGACAGGGCAATGAAGCTGCCTAAAGCTTGCGTTCAGGCCAAGAGCCCCGCCACCCCGCGCAGGCTGCAAATCTGCACATGTAATGTGTTCAACATGCTCTATTCTGCCAGTGCCACGATATTTGGGTATTTCCCTAAATTACCCAACATAATAGTGTGACAGTGGTCCTGATAAGAGGGACACCCGAAAAAGGTGTGCTCCTATGTGCTGCAACGCGTGGCAAAAAGAGTCAGGAGGCCGAAATCAGACCTACCAGTAAATTCCAACATTTCGATGTGGGGGGTTCCGAAAACGAGGCCTGTATGTAAAACATGGTTCTGCTGTATCTGCAGGCGGACTAATTTCGGAAGTGTCCCATACCTGACTAAGCTCGCTGGTCCTAATCCCTGGCCCCAAGCCCTACTCATGTAACACACGTCTGCCAGGCGCTCAACCCTACCCCCGAGTCGCTGAATGCTGTCCGCAGTGATGTGGGGGCTGTTGCACGCAGTGTGGCTCAGCTGGACGAGGACGGCAAAAGTCATTCTTCTCAAGCAAACATGCACCCAGGGCGTGTGATGAGTTGTGAATCATTGTGGGCAGGTTTTCCGAGAAGCGCTCGAGTTGAATGAGATCCGTGACTCGAAGGTGGAGGAGCTCCGCCAGGCCTTTGTTGCTTGGATACTGGAACAGTAGAAGCCAGTAGAGGGCTCCAGATGATCACATTGCTGGCTTGACATCTTTGGTGGCGCGCGCAGGTCCTCAGCGAAGTGGCGGAGGCCTCTGCTGCCCCGGAAGACGCGATAGCCAGGCAGGCCGTGCAGGCGGGAAGTCTCCAGCTCGATGGTGGTGAGTTGAGATGCTCCCCCTTATACTAACAGTCCTGAATATGGATTATTGTACCACCTATGATAATCCCGATTTAGTTCGGTTAGTATAAGGGGGAGCCTCCCAAGTGGGAGGGCAGTGACCGCCAACTTGATCGATGATTCTTCAGATAGTCTGCCGCAACCAGCCTTACCGTGTTTGCCTTGGAAGATGGTGCTTCGACAAATCATCCACTGCAGCATGTCGTAGCTCCTTACATTTGACATGTCTTTTGGGACTAGAACAATGTCATGATATCTTGTGGAGAGCTCCGACTCATGCCCGTCCAGCAAAATCTCCGAAAATGAACGTACGTCCGACAAGTCCTATTGTAGATACTACAGTTCTCCGAATGTGCAACTCTCTGTTGGGTACCTGAGTACATGTAGGGCAACCAACAGGATCACATTCTGCACATTGGTTGTTTTCTTGTGCATCTAGTGACTAACCCACCCCACCCCACATCCCCAACTCATCAGCGCGTAGCACGGAAATAGGGAGTTCAGTAGTTCTACCCTTTCTAACCCTTTAGGGGGCTCCTAGTGAACCCTAAACCCTAAACCCAAACCCAACATCCCCAAACCCTAAACCCTGGCCCTAAATAATCCCTAATAACCGGTAAAGTCACCAGTGCAGGTTGTCTGGCAAAGTGTCGAGGAGCTCCAGGCCAGGGCCCGGCAGCGGCTTTGTCTAAAGTAAGCCCCTATGAACAAGTAAAAACCCTTAGGAACCCCTTAGGAACCCCTTAGGAACCCCTTAGGAACCCCTTAGGAACCCCTTAGGGACCCCTTAGGAGCCCCTTAGGAGCCCCTTAGGAGCCCCTTAGCAGCCCCTTAGGAACCCCAAAGAACCCCTAACAAGAAGCCCAGGGATCCCTAACGTCCCCAGAGCCCTAAACTCACTGGGGTGTGCGCCTTGCGCAGGCCCAGGCAACCGAGAGCCAGGCGTCCAAAGACGACGTGGCCAAAGATCTTGACACTCTCGGTGCGGACCTGGCACTTCTCAAGGCCGACAATTTGGGGGATCTCCAAGAGGAAGAAAAGGTACCTCTACCTACCCCGCAACACTTTCAGAGCCCCAGATTCTGGGAAGGCCACTAGCTACCCATTAAGAGGGGGGGCCCCCACTTCTTTAGACAAATTGTATTCTTCTATTCTGATTATACAAGTATGTTGATATATGCCAGTGCTATTATGTAAGTATATTGATGTAATAGAATGTTGTTCTATTGTTATAAGTTATATTATCATATGATCTTATGTATTTCTGTAATATCATATTTTAGTACTATGTTCTTATATTCTCTCTTTTGGTGTTATGTCCTGAATATATGTATGCCATCGAGTATTGTACGTATAATGTCAACCCCGCAACCCTAAACTCTAAACCCTAAACCCTATGGTTACATTCTTTTTTGTTCTATCTATTGCTGTGTTGAGTATTGTATGTATAGTTTCAACCCCTAAACTCTAAACCCTAAACCCTATTGCTACATCATCTTTTGTTCTATTGCTGTGTCGTTGTATTGAGGAAGTGAAGGAGTGCCAGGCGCAAGCATCCGGCCAAGTCAGCCTGTCCAGAAGTGTGGAGGAGCTCCGGGAGGCGCACCAGGGGCTTTATTCCAAGCTAGGGTTTAGGGTTTAGGGTCTAGGGTCTAGGGTTTAGGGTTTAGGGTTTAGGGTTTAGGGTTTAGGGTTTAGGGTTTCGGGTTTCGGGTTTCGGGTTTAGGGTTTAGGGTTTAGGGTTTACTGTTCAGCATCTCAAGTTCGAGCATTTACCAGGCCAGCAGTGTGTGTAGGCAAAACCCACCCGCCCAAAGAATCCCATAACATTAAGAAAATAAAAGTTCATTAATTACTGTTCAGACGCACCAAGAGGCCAAACAATCACACAGACTTCAAGTTATTCCATCCAGGAACCCTGAGTCCTGAGTAGGTCCTGTGCCCTGCGTGGCTCGCTGAGCTGCAGTGCGTGAAGTCAGAGGGGCCGAAATGGATCAAATCGCCAAATTCGTCCTGAACAATGGGGGGGCCCAAGGGGTCAGAGGGGCCGAAATGGATCAAAACGCCAGATTCGTGTTGAACAGAGAGGAACAACGCAGCAGGCCGTCGTATTATGTAAGGCAGGAACCAGGAAAACAGAGCCTTCCGAGGCACGAGTAGCTCCCAGATTTTTCCCTTTGTGCCTTGGCTGCAGGTCTGCCAAGAAGATCGCCGTAGCGCCTTGAAAGCTGAAGAAAGCCTCCGGGATGCCTGTGCTCGTGTGGAAGGGCTGGAAGAGGCGCCTTGGAGCCGATTTCAGGAAACTCAGGGAGAATTCTGAGAAGCGGGTTTAGGGTTTAGGGTTTAGGGGTTAGTGTTTTTTGAGTTTCTCAGCCAGTTTATTTTCATTTTCAACAAAATTGGTGCTGCAGCGCTGCACTTGCGCAAGCACAAGGCTGTGACAAACTTGACAGCGAGTCATCGCAAGAGCGCGAAAGCTGCCGATGTCAACGACCTCCGCCATAGCTTGGCCGAGCTGCAGGAGGCGTGGGTCTCGGGAACGTTATGCAGCATCCTCAATGTGTTAGGAAGGCTGCATGTGGAGCTCGCGAACCCAAGGTATTCAGAGAAGCAGAGCAGAAAACTGCCGCAGAAGCTCGCTCCAACCTGGACCACGTGCACTTCCGTGTCCAAGAGCTGAGCGAGGCGTGAGCAAGACGACCAGAAGGAACTGTGATGTTACGAAGCTTGAGAAACCCCCAAGCAGACAAAGTCAAAGAATGTCCCCTGAGCTTGGTTGCTTCTGGTAGATGTGGCGATGCGACAACGATCTGTCGCGCCAGCCAGGCTGTGTCGGACGTTAAGCAGGAGGGGCAAGACACTGCCAAAGCTGCCGATGTCAACGACCTCCGCCATAGCCTGGCCGAGCTGCAGGAGGCGTGGGTCTCGGGAACGATATGCAGCATCCTCAATGTGTTGGGAAGGCCGCATGTGGATCTCGCGAACCCATGCGAACCCAAGGTATTCAGAGAAGCAGAGCAGAAAACTGCCACAGAAGCTCGTTCCAACCTGGACCACGTGCACTTCCGTGTCCAAGAGCTGAGCGAGGCGCGAGCAAGACGACCAGAAGGAACTGATGATGTTACGAAGCTTGGGAAACCCCCAAGCAGACAAAGTCAAAGAATGTCCCCTGAGCTTGGTTGCTTCTGGTAGATGTGGCGATGCGACAACGATCTGTCGCGCCAGCCAGGCTGTGTCGGACGTTAAGCAGGAGGGGCAAGACACTGCCAAAGCTGCCGATGTCAACGACCTCCGCCATAGCTTGGCCGAGCTGCAGGAGGCGTGGGTCTCGGGAACGATATGCAGCATCCTCAATGTGTTAGGAAGGCCGCATGTGGATCTCGCGAACCCATGCGAACCCAAGGTATTCAGAGAAGCAGAGCAGAAAACTGCCGCAGAAGCTCGTTCCAACCTGGACCACGTGCGCTTCCGTGTCCAAGAGCTGAGCGAGGCGTGAGCAAGACGACCAGAAGGAACTGATGATGTTACGAAGCTTGGGAAACCCCAAAACAGACGAAGTCAAAGAATGTCCCATGAGCTTGGTTGCTTCTGGTAGATGTGGCGATGCGACAACGATCTGTCGCGCCAGCCAGGCTGTGTCGGACGTTAAGCAGGAGGGGCAAGACACTGCCAAAGCTGCCGATGTCAACGACCTCCGCCATAGCTTGGCCGAGCTGCAGGAGGCGTGAGTCTCGGGAACAGTATGCAGCATCCTCAATGTGTTAGGAAGGCCGCATGTGGTGCTCGCGAACCCAAGGTATTCAGAGAAGCAGAGCAGAAAACTGCCGCAGAAGTTTGTTCCAACCTGGACCACGTGCGCTTCCGTGTCCAAGAGCTGAGCGAGGCGTGAGCAAGACGACCAGAAGGAACTGATGATGTTACGAAGCTTGGGAAACCCCCAAACAGACAAAGTCAAAGAATGTCCCTTGAGCTTGGTTGCTTCTGGTAGATGTGGCGATGCGACAATTTTTCGATCTGTCGCGCCAGCCAGGCTGTGACGGAGGTCAAGCAGGTGGGGCAAGACACTGCCAAAGCTGCCGATGTCAACGACCTCCGCCATAGCTTGGCCGAGCTGCAGGAGGCGTGGGTCTCGGGAACGTTAATGCAGCATCCTCAATGTGTTAGGAAGGCCGCATGTGGAGCGCGCAAACCCAAGGTATTCAGAGAAGCAGAGCAGAAAACTGCCACAGAAGCTCGTTCCAACCTGGACCACGTGCGCTTCCGTGTCCAAGAGCTGAGCGAGGCGCGAGCAAGACGACCAGAAGGAGCTGATGATGTTACGAAGCTTGAGAAACCCCCAAGCAAACAAAGTCAAAGAATGTCCCATGAGCTTGGTTGATTGTGGTAGATGTGGCGATGCGACAACGATCTGTCGTGCCAGCCAGGCTGTGACGGACGTTAAGCAGGTGGGGCCAGACACTGCCAAAGCTGCCGATGTCAGCGACCTCCGCCATAGCTTGGCCGAGCTGCAGGAGGCGTGGGTCTCGGGAACATTATGCAGCATCCTCAATGTGTTAGGAAGGCCGCATGTGGAGCTCGCCAACCCAAGGTATTCAGAGAAGCAGAGCAGAAAACTGCCGCAGAAGCCCGTTCCAACCTGGACCACGTGCACTGCCGTCTCCAAGAGCTGAGCGAGGCGCGAGCAAGACAGAGTGCCAGCTAGCAGCCAGAAGAGACAGCAGATAGAGGCACCCTTTAGCGAGAGGTACCTTGAGTTGTGTCAGCATAGGATCGACGTGCAAAGAGACCAGCTGTGCCCTGTGGACAGAACATGGCATCGTCTTGTTAGTTTGCTATTCATGTCCTTGAGTAGTCCTGCCAGCAGTGCAGCAGGTTGTGCTGGCCCTCCAGGGTCGGCCAAGCGCAGCTTCTGAACTCGAGGATCACCAGAATTTGGGCGAGCCAAAGGAGGCACAAGAGAGAACGTTGCGCGAGTAACATCAAGTATTCGCTGCAACGGGGGGGCTTTGTGCAGCAGGTGCTTTGTGTACTACTTTAGGAACACGCGGCACTCCAATGCACTACGCACTGCACCACGTGCTACAGCGCACGCCGCAGATGTAGGGCATCTCCACGGAAACCATCGAAATACATCGAAATCAATCGGGAGCTGCGCTTTCACGATGAGCAGAGAGCTTTGTGTGCAGTGAGCTTTGGGCTGGCTTCTTGGCTTCTTGTAGCCTGGTAGGTAGAGGAGCAGCCGCTGGTCACACAGTGGGAGGCTCTCCGCAGCACACATGGCAGCCTTCCTGCTTCGAGTCTGCTGTAGTTCGGACACAGATCCTGGGTTCCAGTTCTTTATCCTGCAGGAAGCTCCTCTAGTGCTAGCTTCCCGCTTCTTGCTACCTATGGACTAAGAGATGCAGAGGGAGCACACCACGACAGGCTTCAGCCGAGCCTCTACCGGCCCATGGCATCTACCAAGGGCCAGAGCCTCAGAGAATCTCAGAGAGTTCAGACTTTGATTCACGCACCCTGGAATACCCTGGACCCCCCCACCCCCTCCGGGCCAGTGCTCATGATGCGGGGGCGTCACCAAATCCTGTGAGAAATTCCATGGAAATTCAAGCCAAAGGGGGATCACGAATTCTGTCCTTTGTGGGTCTTGGGTGGGTTTCTGAAGGAACCTGCGAAACTCCAGGGCAGGGCTTCAGCCATGGAATTTCCAGCGAGCAGGGGGGCATCTCAAAGTTCGTCCCAGGAAACCTCGTGATGCCCGTCCGCGAACGCAGAGTTCACAGCCCTCAGGGTTACGAGGCCAGAACAGCACGGAACAACCATGAACAGCTTTCAGAATTTCACTCGAAAGAACAGTCCTCAGCTTTGACCTCGCAGATGGCTCTCCGAAGGGCGGGGACGCGTCAGGCTTGCAACCTCAGCCTTTTCTCACTCTTGGATGCTCTCAGGAGTCAAGAAGTTAGCATGCGCTGTCTCGGGCCATGATTTACGTAAAGCAGCATCTTGCTGTGGCGCTGTGTAGATGGAGGGAGGAGGGGTGAGGCATGGTGAGGCAGGCCATGACCGCGCACAGGTTCCATAGTCGGCGACACTCTGTCGACCAACCCGCGCCTCTGGCATTGATTGCGGGTGCAATTTGACCTGGCACTGGTAAGCTACGGTATTTGTGAGAGGCAGGCTGGGCATGCGGCTCATGCGCAAAGCACTATTGTCTAAACATCATACTACGTCATACTACAAGTATATCTTGAAGGGCTGAAGCAGTGGATTGGTGAGGGTGATCGCTGACATGTGTGCCCCGGCTTCCTCTTGTGCTGAGTAGATGCTCGGGATGTGCTGTGTTTCCCTTGTTGGGTTTCAGAGGGTTTTGCTTCGAAACTTACACTTCGCGTGTAGCACGTGTACATGCCCGTAGGGACAAGCTGAGCGACGACCGCCGTAGCACTCGTCGCTCAAAGCCGCCCATGTTCAGCTTTCTGTTATACACTTTCGTCCTTCGATGCAATGTCTTCTTCGCTGTCCGCCTCGACATCCTTGTCCCCGGCGGAGGTCGCCATGATCTTGGGGTCGGCGCTGTGGCGGCGAGGGAGCGATTCGTCGCGGCGGTCGCCTGTCAATGACACGCCGCTCACTCGCTGCGAGGACGACAGCCAGCCGACGTCGGCACCCGCCAGGGACGGCCGGCGACAGCGCGGCTGATGAAGTGGCGGGGCTGCCTTCAAATTCATCGACGAGGGCCGTCCAGGACACGACACCTGCCGGACACCGAGGACCGGGTCGACCCCTGGTTTTGTTGGCCAATCTTTGGTCAGCGTGTCGTTAGTGGGCTGTCACGGGCAGTCGGAGCCCGGGTCACTCGAAAACCTTCTTCGCCACCCACGACAGCATTAACTCAGGTTCCACCTCTGCGCTTCCGCGATGCGCACCAGGCGCTTGTCGGGGCCTTGCTGCTCCCCTTTCGGCGGCCACTGCGTCGATGACTTTAACACACTGGATTTCCCCAAAACTCTTCGCCCTCCTGTGCCATTCTAGGCTACCTCGGCTGGAGCACACCGTCCTCAAGGCATCAGCTTCGCCGTCCTACTCGACGGCGTCCGCCTGGCGCCCGCCCACGGACGCAAGAAGCTACTGGCGTCAATCAAAAGATTGAACCTGTGGCGCCTGCCCCCGCTCCTGCCAAGCCGGGAAGCTCGCCTTCCTCACGCAGGCCTTGCCCATCTACGCTGCGACGCACTCTCTGTGGGCCTGGCCCCGACTTCTCTTTTCGCCCCGTAGGACAAGACTATGGTGGGGCTCCAGCGCCGGCGTTGGTGCGTGCTCCCAGGAACGATGGATAAACGGTTGAGGGTTCGTCCTTCGAGTCGGCGGCGCAGTACTCTGCGGGCGCGGCCGCATTTCCCGATGTGCGCCGGCTACGCAAATGACCCATTCGTCAATGGAGCGCTGTCGGCGTTCTGGGCAGCCGCGGCGAGACGCTGCTGGTGCCAAGAGTTGGTGGCCGCCCTCTAGGGTCTCCACCGTGGTGTCGACCTTTCACACGCCGTCGCCGCTGGACTTGCGGGTGGACCCCGTCGACGCTGCGATGGAGATCCTCGCCCGAGCGGCGATCGACATCGAGTTTGCCACAGACGTCGCCAGCAACGAATTGGCAAGCGGTGCGGGGCTGGGGTGCACCGGTCGGGTGCTGAATGTGACTCCCCGGCGCCGGCGCTGATTTCCAGCAGACTGCGCAGCCCCAGCGCGCGATGCGCTTCAACGCAAAAGTGCCATCGTCGGCACGTCTGCCCTAGAGGCGCTTGTTGTGTAGCACATGTACACGTGCGTTGGGACAAGCTGACCGCCGTAGCGCTCGCCGCTCAAAGCCGCCTATTTTCAGCTTCCCGCCCTCTACCGCCCAAATGGGGTGGTGGGTGCTGAGTGCGGCCCCCGCGCCGGCAATGATCTTCTTCGGACTGCGCAGCCCGAGCGCGTGATGAGCTTCAACCCAAAAATGTTTTCGTCTGCACGCCGGCTTTTTTTGGCTTAGAGAATACCAGCGCGTGTCAGAGGGCGAAAAGGCCCCATCCTTTTCTGCCAAGAATCATCAGCTTGGCAGGGCCATGGCAAGCTCCTTTGAGCGCTTGGACGATACATTCCCTGCCGCATCCGCCGAGGTGCGTGGGGCAGGAATATAATAATAAGAATATTCTCGCAAATGATAAAATTAGCAAAGTAATCGTAATAGTACATTGCGAGCAGTAACAGCCAGGCAGCGTTAGTTTCAGTGACCAAATGGGTTCTTGAAGCTTCTTTTAGTGTTCGAGTAACGAGTATGTTCGCAGCATATAGGCTCATGGGCCATGGTCTTGGGGTTACTTCTAGCGTGTAGGGCAAATGGTGCAGTTCTCGCATGTTCTCGCTATGCTCAACGGACTTTTGCTGTTGACTTGAAGGCCTTATCAGAGTTTTGCGTCATGGGGAACTGCAAAGGAGGATTCAAAAGGAGATGCGTTCAATCCTAGCATAGCTTCTGCAGCACCTGTTATGCCACAACGCTGTGTATGTTATATAAGATAGTACAGTACTGTATAATATGATCTCATGTTTTTTGTGTAGTCAGAACTCCGAATGTCTCGAGTGGCGAAGGAACATTTTGGGACGATCGCCGCCATGCAGGATGAGTTTCGGCCTTGACTCTCAACCTTGTCCGAAAACATCTTCAATGTCCTATGCAATGTCTAGAGACTATAGACATATAGTTATGGCATAAGTATATTCGCTTAGACTCTTTGTTGTTGGCTCAGCCCGTTTGCTGCTGCTTGTCCTGCTTTCCAACCTTGGTGGCTTTGTTTTGCTTGTATTTTGCCAGCATTGCATCTCTCTTGCTGTTGTCATACGCTGTTCTTGCTAATGATGCGGCCTAGACTATCGGGACTGCATCTACGAACGCTGAGCAGAGCATCGTGTGTTTTTCTGAGGGAAATATTATCAGCAGGCTCCCTTCTAACAGCAAGTACGGCAAGCGATGGAAATTCGAAGCAAACGGGTCAGAGATTTGTGTGTGTGTGTGCATGTGCCAGGATTGCAACTCCAGCATGCAGTCACCAAAACAGCCTAACATTAACCTCCTCCCCAGAGAGACTCAAGAAATCAAGCTACAAGTCTAAGTTCTGTAAGGTCCTGTGTTGTTGTTGTTGTTGTTGTTGTTGTTGTTGTTTTTTTTTTTGGGGGGGGGGGGGGGGGGTGGGGGGGGAGAGGGGGAGGTGGGGTTGGGGGGGGGGGGTGGGGAAGGTGAACGGCGTCGGGACGAGCTGGACGGTTACACGCACACACGCACACTGGTCATCGACAACAACTGCGAATCATGGCGTCCGCCCTTCAAGTACAGAGGACATGCACTGCAGGATGAATGGCGTCATGTGCAACGGCCACACCTTACACAAATCAAGACCTTTGCAAACAAAAGGCACAGCAGGAATTGGCAAGTCGCTAGTAAGTCGCTAGTCGGTTGTCGTGTACGTAGCATTTCAGGGCACTTAATAGCCTCATGACCTGGTGGACATAGATCTTTGTGAGATGGTCTGATCACCGGCGCAGATGGCCAGAAGTGAAGAAGATCATGGGAGTCATGGCACGAGGGCCACAACTTGGAGGACTTTGCATCTTTATCCCGGCTTTATTGGGCCCGGAGGCATCCCAGGAAGAGCTGGCCCACTATGGGCAGATGGCCCAGGCGGCGCGCCAGACTTGGCTGACAAATAATACGTTCTTCGTGCTGCCTGAGGAGGGTGGCGAGGCTCCTGGGCTGTTAGAGAAGTTGAAGGGCTTGCAGACCACGAGGCTCACATCGCGTGGTTTGAGCCGGTCACTACGGGCACTACACCTCTGGCGACACCTCGTGTCTTTGTTAGAAGAGGGTGGTGGCACGGGAAAGTGCGACTGGGTCATGAAGATCCCGGTCTGGAGTTATGTGAACACGCCAACACTCCAAAGTCGTCTCGATTGCTTCAATGCATCGGATGACTACTTTCTCGGGGTGCCGACTGTTGCATACAGCCCTGGTGAAGAGCCTTTCATGTTTCCGAATCCGTGGGGCGGAACGATCATCAGCCGTGGACTCCTGGAGCACGTGGCTGCCTGGACAGACTACTGCATGAAGTATGCAGAGACCATGGACACCCCGTATGGTTCTGATAGTTTTTTTGATGACTACACCTTTTCCATGTGCATGAGTGACTTGGGTCGCCGAGTGGCTAGCAACTATGCTGACATGGAAGGGAGTTTTCTGCTGTATGATCGGCCAAACCACACTGTCGCCAGGTTCGGCAATCATCCAGACACGTTGAAACAATGCCTGCTTGTGGTGGGAAGGCTCGACTCTGCAGGACAAGTTCAGCACATACACGACCGCATCTCGTGGTCGAAGTGGCACACCAGCATCCCTTGCATAGGTGAGTCTCAGATGGGCAAGTTCACCATCTCGGATGCCTTTGGCAACGCCAAGGATTACTACGAAGAACGGATCCGTTTGGCCTTGTACTACTGCAAGGCTCCCGAGTTCGTCCATCTGGAGAAGTCTCTTGCGGAGCGACTCCACGGCCTGGACCCTCGAGCGGGGCCCGGTGCCCTAGCCACGCCGGTCCCGGACCCACCCAAAATCCGCAGGCACCTCTGTATCTTCGTGCCCTCCAGCGCGCGAAAGCGGCGCTTCATCGAAGCGGCAGAGACGGCCTGGCGCGTTTGGGGGACGAGCGCGACCTTCTTTGTGAGCAAGCAGCCGCTGTCCTTGGCGCTTGATGCCCAGACATTTCTCTTAGAAAATGATATCGACACAGACTATGCGCACTTGCCCGTCAGAACGTTTCTTCTTTTTGAGGCGCTCGGGCGGCCCGAGTGGGTGAATGCCTGCGACTGGTACATGAAAGCTGATGCTGACAGCTTTTTGAACGTGCCTCTCATCGAGCAGCGGCTACGTTGCTTTGATCCATCTGACTTCTGGTTTCTTGGGGTGCCGCAGGTTGCGCACAGCACCAGGGGCGCAATGACGAGGTTTGCATCTGGAGGTGCGGGCTACATGATATCACGTGCCCTGTTGCCAAAGCTAGCGACGTGGGCTCCCTTCTGCTTGCTGCAACTTTTGCAGCATGCCGGCGGAACCGGCATGGAGGACGTTTCCCTCGCAGGTTGCATCTGGAAGTGGGGACACATAGATGTTGTAAGCTATGTTGACTATGAGACGGAGGTCATCACTAGCGAAGCTGCCCTGAACAGAACAAGGGTGACGCATGTGCACCTTCCCGACGAGAGACTTGAAGTTCCTCCTTGCGCTATGGTGGTGCACTCCGTACGGCCTGAAGACCTCGAAACTGTGGCCGCCAACATCCAGCGCTCATGGCAGCAGAAAGGATCTGCCAAGTGCATTCCAGACCAACTCCGATTGACACAGGGTGCCGCGACACTGCTTTCCCCCGAACTCAGCCACCAGGATTTGGAGGCCTCAGAGAGTGGGAACACGTATCACTGGGCTGTATACGGGGAGCGGGAGTTCAAGGTGCTGCTGGAATGTAGTCAGCACCAGGCCGCCGATAGCAGCACGCTATAGCAGCACGCTATAGCAGCACGCTACATATTGCGCCTCCGAAGGATTGGACGTGACTGCAACATTGGCACGTCAGTTGGCACGCTTATCTCAGCTCTGAGAGCCCTCTGCACTTCTCCACGGCCTCGCAGGGAAGTCCTGGTTTTCAGCATCTTGGACCGGCTTCAACTCGGAGCATCTTGGAGCTCTGCCCAAAAGTCTCCGAGCTGTGCCAGATCTCCACAAAGGGACGAGCTCTCTACAAGCCTCTGTGGCTTTTGGCTGGTTCCGAAAAAACATGAAAAGCCCTGTGTTTTGCTTGGAGTAGCTGTCAGTTGTCGACATATTCTGGCAGAATAGACGCAGTGAGCAGCCTCTGAGCACGTGAGACTCTGAGGTTGAAGCTTCTCGCCTTTGAGGCCTGCATCGCTGGACTTGAGCCACAAACCGTGAAACCCCTAAGCCCTGCACGCCTGAACCCCTAAAACCCTAAAACCCTAAACCCTAAACCCTCAACCCTACGGATTCGTGTTTCTGAGCAGGCTCAGAGGCAGCGGCGTCAGAGTATCAAGATGCACGCGGAGCTTGGGCAGGTGGCTGGGCAGAAAAAACGGTGTAGGGCTTAGGGTTCAGGGGTTTGGGGGTTTAGGGTTTAGGGTTAGGGTTTAGGGTCACTGGTAGTTTAAGAGGCCAGGTTGATAGGTCTTGCTACCATTGTTCTACTGTAATCTGTACTGTTGTGGCGCTTGTTAATATCTCGACGGGTGCGATCAAGAGATGCGTAGAAGTCCGCGGTTTCGGGCTTTGAAAGGAGGGGATCTCCCATGCTGATCTTCCCAGAACAGAGCATTGCAGCCGTAAGATTTAGGGTTTAGGGTTTAGGGTTCATCCCTGCCGATGCCGTCTCTCCCCCGGCTGAGGCCCTGGCGAGCCTGGAGGAGCAGCAGCTGCAGCGTAGCCACGCCGAGCAGGCCCTGTGCCCATGCGGTTCTCGGAGTTGTGGGTTTCGACATACCAAAAGCATCCATGCATGCATGCGTGCATGGGGCGTGGAGAGGAATAGCACCTAAGACAGCGGGTCTCAAAACGGAAGCCCTGCAAGGGAAGCCCTGCAAGAGTTGCAAGAGCTTCTTGCCGACCTCTCATGCGGCTCATGCGCCAAAGCCGTGGACCACTTTTCTGATTCCCAAGTTCAAAGCACTGCCGAGCACTGTGCGAAGGATCTGTGGGCACATCTTCAGGCCGGCAAAGGAAAAAACAAGCTGCCGAAGACATGGTATGAAGCTGCAGTGCTTTGAGAGCTTGATGCACTGCAAGATCTGCAAGCAGGGGAAAGTTCTACAGCTGCTGCAAAACGAGTTGTGAGAATTGCCCCCAGCTTGCAGACTCACTGGTTCGGACAGGTCCACGAACGGCAGCAGCAACACGTCCAGGCAGCCGGTTTGTGTTGACACCTCCGCCTGCTTCGGGATGCTTCGGGTGCCGTGGCGAGCATGGGATGCAGGGCGAGTGGTTGCTCAGAGCATCGGGGCTGCCAGGACGAAGTCCAGAGCGCCCTTGCCGAGCTCGCTGCCCTACGACCAGGATCTGCGGCCTCAGTGGTGCCCAAAAAGTCGCTGAGGGCACTAAAGGTTCACTAAACTATAAGGAAACAGAAGAGGGCACAAGGAGAGTTTAAGAGCGTCATGGAGCGCGGATCCGTGAAAGCAGAGCATTATGCCGTCTCTTGCCGCTTGCGTGCTTTCAGGATGCCAGCGGTCAGTTGCCGAGGCAGCCGGCATTGCCGATGCCGTCTCTTCCCCGAAGAATTCGGCTGTCGAAGTGCCGTGGCTCAGGCCCTGGCGAGCCTGGAGGAGCAGCAGCTGCAGCGTAGCCACGCCGAGCAGGCCCTGTGCCCATGCGGTTCTCGGAGTTGTGGGTTTCGACATGCCGAAAGCATCCATGCACGCATGGAATGGCGTGGAGAGGAATCGCTCCTAAGACAGCGGGTCTCAAAACGGAAGCCAAGTTCAAAGTTCAAAGCACTGCCGAGCACTGTGCGAAGGATCTGTGGGCACATCTTCAGGCCGGCAAAGGAAAAAACAAGCTGCCGAAGACATGGTATGAAGCTGCAGTGCTTTGAGAGCTTGATGCACTGCAAGATCTGCAAGCAGGGGAAAGTTCTACAGCTGCTGCAAAACGAGTTGTGAGAATTGCCCCCAGCTTGCAGACTCACTGGTTTGGACAGGTCCACGAACGGCAGCAGCAACACGTCCAGGCAGCCGGTTTGCCGTGGCGAGCATGGGATGGGATGCAGGGCGAGTGGTTGCTCAGAGCAT
Source organism: Symbiodinium natans (assembly GCA_905221605.1). NCBI lineage: Eukaryota > Dinophyceae > Suessiales > Symbiodiniaceae > Symbiodinium > Symbiodinium natans. The sequence goes on along the minus strand of CAJNDS010002664.1, from coordinate 150,092 downwards.
CGGGGCTGCCAGGACGAAGTCCAGAGCGCCCTTGCCGAGCTCGCTGCCCTACGACCAGGACCTCCGTCGTGCCGAAGAGTCGCCGAGACAGCCACTAAAGGTTCACTAGACCGAAAGGAAACAGAAGAGGGTGCAAGGAGAGTTCAAGAGCGCGACGGAGCGTGGATCAGTGAAAGCAGCGCATGATGCCGCTTCATGCCGCTTTTGTGCTTTCAGGATGCCAGCGGTCAGTTGCCGAGGCAGCCGACATTGAACTTGAATCTTTCAGGGAAAGCTTCTGGTAGGCTCCCAGAATAGGGCGTTGCCGAAGAATTCGGCTGTCGAAGTGCCGTGGCTCAGGCCCTGGCGAGCCTGGAGGAGCAGCAGCTGCAGCGTAGCCACGCCGAGCAGGCCCGATGCCGGGGAGTTTTCGCTGTGCCCATGCGGCTTGAGTCTCTGAGTTTCGAGAGGTCTTAGTTGAGACAGTGCAAGCTGATGCGGCGGAGACGGAAGCCAAGGCAGCAGCCACTGTGCAGTGACACTGTATGGGCGTATGGACCTGGCATGATCTGGCTACTGCCAGCCCTCAGGTCCAGTCCCTCAAGCAGGAAGTGGGCTGTGCGGCCGAGGAACTGGCTGAATGCTAGGTCTGCTAGGTCAATCGATCGCATGTCTTCTTGTGTGTCATCTGGAAATGCCACTGTTCGCACAGTACTCGCTTCTCCTGAAGCTTTCGGAGGATGACAGGGCATGCTTCCTACAGCTTTGGCTCAACTTGAACTTCCTGGACGACCCAGAACAGACAAACTTTCCAATCCCTCCGCATGATCATGTGTAAGGGGGTTTGGGTATGATTTTGCCTTTTGGTTCTTGTGGGAGTCTACATAAGAGAGAACCGGAACAACCAACCCCCCCACCTCTCTTAAGAGCAGCCTAAGCCATGGCGTGGGCTTGGGCCGTTGGGTGACGGTATGGGCAAGGGTGGCAAGGGCAAGGGACGCCGCTGGGACGTCTTGAGCTATGCCAGCCAGGCGCGCCTCCGAAGGGTTTAGGGTGTAGGGTTTAGGGTGTAGGGTTTAGGGTTTAGGGTATTGGTCTCTCTTTCTCGCGCCCCGTCTCTTCGGAAGGGCCTCACTGATGCGGACTTCGCGCGGATACCTGGCAGCAAGGACAGCAACATCTGCAGAGCAAGAGAAATCGGATGCCTCTTCACCAGCCAGGTGTGGGGCTGCACGTCGTTGGGCTGTTAGTGCCCAAATCCCAATTGGTTTGTGAAAATACGGGAGGCTTGTAGCTGTCATGTTGAGTGCTATGGCTTGAAAATGACGGCTTAGGATGCACAATGAAGTGTCTAGCTGCCTTTGCTGTAGAGGCAATAGCACATTTCTCCGTTGATGTTTCCGTGATCTTCAGTGGCTTCGTTCGGCTTAGGTTAGATCTCCGCGCAGAGTACGACAGCGACTATGAAGAAGTTGACTTCTCAGATTCTCGGCAGCGGCCTGTGCCCTTAATATTTTGCGAGAACCGGGTGTCTTTTTTCTTGCGAGCTGTGTTGTGGTGGCACATCGCATGAAGCTTGACGTGCGGCTTGGGTCGTTGTTTTATATTTTTTTGCTTGGCTTGGGGCGTTTCAGGCTCAGGCTTTTTACAAGGCACGGTGAGTGAACTTGTGGGCTGCAAATCGAGGAGAGGCATGAAGGCCTTTCGCCTTGAGGATGGTAGGGCTCAGGAGTAGCTAGGCTTTAGGGTTTCAGATTTTCGTTTAGAGTTTCGGGCTTCGTGAAACATTATCTCGGGTTGGCGTGTTTTTTAGGTGTTTGGGGTTTTAGGTTGTAGTGTTTTTGTCTTCACCACCTTAACATCCCCGGACCCCAGAGTTTAAAGTTTATGTGGGCCACATTAGAACAATGCCCGCGGGATCGTCAATGAAGCTTCTCCTTTGGTGTAGACAGACTCAAGTTTCTAAGTTATGGATGGCCCGTTGTTGGGGTCGAATGCACCCAACAGCCCGAAAAACCCTAATTCAGAAACCGCCCGAAACCCTGCCAAATCCCAACCTAACCCTAAACCCAAAAAGCCGGAACCTTGAACCCTAAGCCCTAACCAAATAGCCGTAAAGAGCTGCAGCCGCCAACCTAAATTTAAAGGCCCAGGTTCAGGGTTTGGGGTTTAGTGTGACCCAGGGCGGGAACAAGACCCACTAGCTCAAAGAAATGACGCAGGTTGCCAGATAGCCACACAGTTTCGGGTTTGGGGCAAGATAGCCCCCAAAAATGCTGATGGCATCGGATCCAGGTGCTCCTGTAATGTAGTGGATGCGAAGACATGGGTGGCTTGCATTGAGAGTTGCGGCGGTAACCCCGTGACCGATTGAGCACCAGGAGAAAGCGCTTCAGCAGCGGCATCAGAAGCAGAATTTGTGATGGCTAGCATGGCCTTTTCAACCAAACTCCGTATGATCATGGCAGCCTCGGCATGAAATCTCTCACACACCTACCTGCAAGGAGAACAACTTCTCCGGTCGCGGCTTACGCTGTATCCTGGATCTTTGCGTCCGATGCCCTCGGCTCAAGGCACAGACTTCGGAGAGGGATGTTCCCGTATAGGATCTGCTTGCAGAACCGTGGGCTTTGAATCGGCACAGATCTTCTGTATTTCAGGATTCTGCAAGCAGGCTTCACAGGCAACTTACTCGTTTCCTGGGTAGCTGCCATCCTCCTGAGATTCCAAGTCTTGGAGGTCTGGTGGATGCAAGGTATGTGATAGCAATCTGAACCAACGGTTGCAACATGTGCTCAGCTGTAGACTACTAGGAGCGCAGCGATTGTTGGCACGTCTCGGTGCAATGTGGAGTTCCCAGCTGTGCACACTGACGTTCACTGCACACTTGGAGTCCCTCGCGAGGTGCTCAAGCTGTTTAAGAACGACATCGATGACGAGGGGGCCGACGCACAGAACTGCAGCCAGTGCACAGCAACGTAGGCCACGCGTAAGTCTGTGTTCTGTATGGTGCGCGCAGCTCTGCTTTTAGTCGCCGTCGCTTCGGAAAATTAAGTCAAGATTTTCCAGCGCCGCAACCAGGACCAAATGCAGTTAGTGCATGGTGTTTCGCGGCCATCTGGCAAGAACAAAAACCTACTCGCCCGTTGGATGATCCTACACTTTTGATGCTGTAGACAAAGTCCTCCACGCTCTAAAGCCAAGGAGTTCCTGGCACGCTTTCTGGAGGAGTGCCCAAATCTGGAAGAGCTCCATCTCTCCCACAACAGGCACTGTGGTGCTGATTTCAGCATGCACTGTCAACCACCTTCATCCTCGCCTTTCCTCACCCCAGTGTGACCTCATCCAGCTACGCTGCGCTCCGTAAGATTCGTTGCGGATGTCGCAGCGGTTACTGACAGGGGCGTGCATTGGCAGTGCCAGTCGAGGGCTACAAGATTGCGACCTCCCAGGGTCCTAGAGCGGTTAGGAGAACAGGAAAGCAGAACCTCTCCCGTTGTTCCTCGAATACCTGCAGCCCGCGCTGTAGCAAGTTGCAGCAACCCAAGTCCCGAAAACGTTTGAGGACCCCCAAATAGTGGGATCCGTGATGGTAAGGACCCCAAGAAGGTACCCCTATTTTCGGCCGTTTGGGAGGATCTCCAGCAGTGGCGCCCTGCGCCTCATTTCCACCGGCAGCGCCTGCCGACGCGAGGGCGATGCACCCCTTTGGCTGCGTGCTTTCGGCGGACAAAGGGGCAAGGGGGAACTGGTCACCAAAGTTCACTTGCTGATATATGGGGATGGCTGTACATCCAAATCTCAAGCGGAACACCTGTTTGACACAAGAATATGGTGGCCGCTCGAACCTTCGGAACCAACAACTACTTTTGTTGCAGGTTACCGGTTGCACTAAACACTAAACCCTAAACCCTAAACCCTAAACCCTAACCCCTCTTGTTCTTTGCCAAAAAGCAATCCCGCAGCGGATGTGGCGAAACTTGCGGCCCTAGGTCTGGAGCGCAACTGCATCGAAAATGTGGAGCAGGTCACCGAACTCAGGGACAGTATTGGTATATGACTATGTTGTTTGATTATGAGAGTGATATTATGATATTCTGATACTGTGATAGAATGGTATTGCTATTATTGTATAAGTATGTTATTTTATATTTACGAGGGAGAAATATCTTGATACTCTGATATTGTTATTACGATATGATTGTCTTCATATGTGGTTACATTACTACATTATGAGTTCTGTTGTGAGTTCCTGATATTAGAATAACATTATCGTATTATGATATGTTCTAGTCATTATTAACTTAGTATATTGCTACATTATGAGTTATGTTGTGATATTGTGAGAACATTATGATACTGTGATATTCTGATACTATGATAATATTGTGATATGCGGATACTATGATATTATGAGATTGTGAGATTGTTACAATGTTATTTTGCTACATCGTTTTCATGCTGGAATGTCATGTTTGTTTTTTGATATGAGTATATGATTATGTGTTTATGTGACTTTCAAATTATTACATTATCATATTACTACATTGTTCCACCATGAGTTACACTCCTCTATTATGATATTGTGATATTGTGAAGTTGTTTATACGATTATCTTTTTAGTATTATATTGTTGGACTAAGATATGGATGTTTGAGGGTGGAAGTATTTGCAAAGATAATACATGCAGTACCTTGAACCTTGAGGACTGGTGCAGGTGCACCAGAAACATGGGCCCCCTTCGGAAGGATTGGAGTCATGGCCATGGCGTTAAAGCAGCACTGCTTCCAACACGCTGCACAAAGCAGATCCATACACAGTTATTGCGTGCAGGTCACGACGTGACCCGCAAGGGGGAAGACAGGGGGAGCATCACGAGTATCACGTGCACGTTCGTCAAGGAAGCATGAATCTCCCAAATCCTTGCATGTCAGTAGAAGTATTTCCTGCGGCCCGTGTTCCACAACATGGACAGCCAGCAGGATTTATTTTCATGATTTTGAGCACAGCCGGGCACATTGCGAGGTTGAGTCGTGGCTGTACCAGAGATACAGCGTGTCTGGGCGGTCAATGGAAGCGTTTTGAGCGTTGAAATCTTGAGTCCTGTTTAACCCCTCTCCTCAGACGCGTGTACTGTTGAGCCAGCTAGGTTTGCTACAAGAAAGAGTCGGAGTGCACGTCGAGGCATTGCAAGTACCGTTGCAAGGCAGGGTGGCTCTTTACAGGCACTGCCCTCTTGCTCGCCTGCACCTGTTCCCACATTGTTCCCACAGGTTCACGTGCCCCACATCGCGAAACAGTCGCCGTCAGAAGGCCGCTCAGCCTAGCGATGCAGAGGGAATCAGACCCAAGATGTGGAGCGCCCTGAACCAGTGTGCATGTCGGCGAGTCTGACGGCAAGCCACCCTCACTGAAGACCCTGTATCTTCACGACGCAGCCTCTCTCACATCCCTACCGCAGCAGTCGAGCAGGTCGACACCGCACCTGGTCCTCTGCCTACCCCCAAGACGAGGAAGAGGAGGCGCACGGGAGATGGCGCTGAGCTGTAGTTCCGTGTTTTGCCGGACATGAATCCTAAGACATCGGTAAGACAGGCCTGCATCATTGAAACGGATCCAAGTGTCCAGGCCCGCTACAAGCGTCGATGCTCCTGGCAAAGGCCAGGCCCTCTTCGAGAGAGCTGCAGGTGGTACTAGGCTAGGTTACTAGACGGCAACATATTTTGAACCTGCCAGTTTGCAACTAATTAGGTATGATGAACGGGACCGCGGTCGCGAACACCGCGACCGCCGGCATGATCGAAACGAGCAGTTCCGAGGGATGGAGGACCAGCGCCCTGCCGCACCGTGCGGTGTGATTTTGTGGCGCGTCTCTTTTGCATCCTCGAGCGATGTTCAGAAGCTGCTGACTGCTGACAAGAGGAGGGATTCAACACCGATGGCCGGGGCAGCTTGGACAGCCAATACAGCATAAGTGTGTGCATACCTTACCTCTCTCCATATATATTTCTATATACATCATGTGCATAGGTCATCCCCAGGACTTAAAGCTACGTACATAAATCACAAGCATCCACGAGCGACAGCAAGGAGCCGAGCAGGACGAGGATATGCCCGTCAAGGACGAGGTCAAAGAAGAGGCCTGCAAATGGGACGTACGTACGCAAACTTCGGCTTCCGCAAGCTCCTCCCATACTGCCCCTGCAGTAGGAGTCCGAAGATGATGTTGTGATTATGACACTTGGCTGCAGTGCTAGTCAAGGCCTAGCTGAGGCGTTGGCTTTGCGAGCGAGTAGGGGAACGGGAACGGCGAGTCATGCAGATATTCCTCTTCACTTGTAGGGCCTACACACATCCGCCATCCTTTGAATCTTCTAGAATGGGCTAAATATTTGTTAAGCCGAGTCTTACCCTAAACCCTAAACCCCTAAACCCTAAACCCTAAACCCTCCTTCCCCCCGAAGGGAGCCGAGCAATGCCTCCTCCGCTCCTCCTCCGCCTGCGCCGCGGCTCAGGGGCTCTGAGCTCCAGGCCAAGACTGCCCTTTTTTTTGGTTTTCGTGTGTGAGACAAAGACTGCGAAATTGGGGAGAAAGCATTGGGACAACTACAGGTGTATGTTGCACATATATATATATATGTACATATATGTACACATTATCATATACGTATAGCAAATACTACTATTTTTCTATGTGTGTATATATATATTTTTTTTATTTATTCATATGCACGAATATCCCTATTCTGTAAGGAACCCTTCTGCATCCGCCCTCGTCCCCCCCTCCCCAACAGACTCCGCATGCCACAAGGCGTGGGAAGCCGCACTGCGGAGATGGGAGGCTGGGAGCCACTCTTGCTCCTCCTTTTCTGGGTCTTGGGGTTCATGTAGCTGCTTCTTTAAGAAGCGGATTGATGAAGGTTTTCAGGCGCGATCATACTCTGCAAGGAAAGGCCGGTGGTAGCTCCCATTTTCCTGCGTGATAGGTACGCCTCGACAGCCGGGAAACGAAGATCCGGGTCCGGACCCCTGAAGAGTTGGGAGTGGTAAGTTGGTTTTTCAGGGTCCTGACTGTGTTCTGCCTGGGCAGAGAGTTCGTCAGACAAGATCTTGGCACCAAGCACCTTAACTGCGCAGCAGGGGTGATGTGGCCACTTGCGCAGACTGCTTGAGCCTCTCAAGTCCAGCCCCCCCAACCGATGCCAGGCCCTGCAGTTGTCTCTACCGCGCGCTGCGCGCGAAAAGCTCTCGCAGCTCATACCGCCCCAGGCAGGGTGCAAGGGGGGGGAAGGTTGCAGACGTCCACAACGAACCAGCAAGATAAGTCTGTGAGAAAGGCCAGAGGCCAAGCTTTCCCATGTACCCTATAAGTAGAATCCTTTATGGGGTATATAAAGGGGGATATGTGATACCTCATTCCCTGCTAGCCAACAGTAAGCTTCGGAACTTCGCCAGCTGTCAAGTGCAGGTCGTCCTGCCACGGGACCGGCCCTATGCCTTTCAACGGGCCTTGGCCGAGGCTGCGGCCAGTCTCTCCCCCCAGTTAAACCAGTTTTATATAATATATTGTTTGATTTAAAATCCAATATCGCATATTGTAGTATATTATAGCATATCATCTATACACATATATGGCTTTAAATCCAATATAGTACATTGGTGGAAGTTCATCGTGTGATATAATATCTTGTTTCCCTGTGACACCTCGCCGCTGCCCCGGAGGCGATGAGCAGCGCGGACAAGCCTCCTTGAGCCGCAGAGAAAGTCCAAAAAGAGCCGAGTCATGGGAGCTCAAGCAGAGCTCAAGGTAATGATGTGGAACTTGGTAGCATGGTGCGGTGGCCTGAATGCACGATGCTTCTGCTCGCAGAGACATGTACATTTTGCCCTCTCATCGGGAGGAGCTGCAGGCAGGTTTCACCGAGCTCCGGATGTCCCTCTCGGATGCACTGGAGGCAACATCGAAAAAACGTGTGGCCGGGTTTTGCGACTGGGGTGTCTGAAGGTGGACATGCGCCCCGCGCAGCAGATCCAGTCAGAACAGCTCGCCCAGACTGAGGCAATCTTCCGGGATCTGACACATGTTGTGCAATGTTGTGCACATTTGTGCACACACTCTCTGCACGGGAAGCAAGACGTAATTGCGAGAGGCCTCAGTGGTGGCGCTCCGGGGCGCCCTGTCCCTGGAGCTGGGAGAGGTGTGCCTTTGACAGTGTCTATGTCCATGCGGCCAGATGTCATATGTCAATGTGTGCGTGCGTGCGCGTGGTTGCTTTTGCTTTTGCACGCATCCCTGTGGCAAGCGGCTGAGCGGCCCGATCACGCAGGCCAAGCGCATGCTTTCCGAAGAGATGGCCTCACAGGCGCACTGCTCTGAAGCTTGGATTCAGAGCTTGCAGACGTCGGCCCCAACGACTGGAATTCGGAGACCATGCTACAAAGGCTGCAATCGCAGTTGGCATGGCCGAGCAGCTGCAGCATGCGATTGCACCATGTTGCACCCAGAGTTGCGCACAGAAGGAGCCAGGCACGAAGGCGGCCTGTTAGCCACCTGCTCGAAGATTGCAGCATTAGGGGGGAGGAGGTGAGCGATGGTGAACTAGCCTCGGCAGCACAAAGCGCTTTAGCAATGGCATCCTTGGCATCTGCGCATCAGTCTGCTACGATTGCGGATGCGAAGCGCATGGTCTGCACCTCTGTTTACATGCCTTCGATTCCGTCATTTTTGGGGAAGGCGTGCTGCTTTGTGGGGTGGTGCCACAAGGTTCGCAGCATGTCCGAGTTTGGCCGAGCGCTGCAATGGCAGCAAGTCCTGCACACCTTCGCGGCATTGAATTCAGGACCCACGGTTCATGCAGACTGATGCAGAGGGTTATATTTGCTGATGCACGCTGACTGGATGTCCGGGGGCAGATGCCAGGTATCACTCCAAACAACGTGGCGTTCAGTCCCTTGGCTCAAGCATCCAAGTGGCTTCGGGGGGGGGGGGGGGGGGGGGAAACGCCAGCAGATGCAGGCTGCGTCGACCCACTTTGGACTCTAACGTTGATTTTGAGGCATGTAGCGGGCTTCGTTGTACGATGTTGTGTGTCATTATTGATCTCAAGGCAGCAGAACGAACCTTTCGATTTGTCGCGAGCATGCCTTGCAGCTCGTGTCCGCGGACATCGCCAGTGCACAAGCCATTGTTCTACCGCCACTCAGGCGTCGCCATCAGGGCATGCAGCCAAGCGCAGCAGTGGCCCTCTGCACTCGCCCTGTTCGCTGATCTTCGTGCGCGAGGTCACGGCATGGCTTGCAATGATCCTGCAGCAAGTAGCAAGGGCGGTGCAGTCTTTGCAAGGAGACAAGTAGATGCCAGGCCAGCCAGACCTAATCTGCTGGAGCGCGGCTATGAGCGGCTGCGCGGCTGGGTCGCTCTGGAGAGACGCCCTGCAGATGCTCCGGGAGCTGCCGGCGTGACTCGGCGACATCCGTGTTGAGATTGTCAAGAAGCCGGCAGAGGTTGCTCCTTTTGCCAGGCGCAGCTTAAAGCCAGACATCGTGGCCTTCGGAGCAGTTGCTACAGCCTGCAGCGGCGCCTGGAGCCACGCCGTGGCACTCTTGGAGGATGCATGTGCAGCCCACTTGCAGCTGCCTGGCTAGCAGTGAATTCCACGCTTGTCAAATCGAAGTGTGGCAATCTCAGGTTGAGCTCCGTCTTCTGCAACTCTGTGATCACTGCTTGCGGCAGGGGCGAACGTCTCTCAGCTATGGCAGACCCCGAAATTCAGATGACTTTGGGGGCAAGGGTTTAGGACTGATGAGGAGATCAGGGACCCTGCCTCCTGCAAGGTTGGGAGCTTGCCCTGTCCATTCTCAACCAGATGCCTTCGTTGGGCGCCGCATGCACAGTGTTCCTTTGAGCAGTTCAGCCACTCCCCATCTTTCCTCCAGTTCTGACATCGCACAGGCAAAGAGGGCATGCGACTTCTAGCTTTGTAACTTCACCGATCATCAGCCAAGGGTGACCTACACTGCAGCGATGACGGCCTGCACTGCTGCTGGGCACTGGCAGAGGTCTGGCATCACCATCCAAGTCTGTCGCGCAGTGGTGGAGCCCAGTGCGCGGTGGCCATCCTACGGCCACCGGGAACTGTGTCACGCACACGCGGCCTTGCCAGAGTCATGCTAACCTGCAGGTGCCTGCAGCTTGGTGAGTCACTCACAGCCGCAGGGATCGCAAAAAACGCCTGGGGCCGAGAAGCACCCCTCCCTCCCACACTGTCACAACATGCTCTCTCACCGACTGAAACAGCTGTTCTCTCTTTGCATATTTTGCATGATCCGTACTGCTCCGGTAAGACCTTCCAGCAGCCCATCTGCGAAGCACATGTAGCGCAGTGCCCTCAAAGGAACCCCTAGTCCTGTCAGAGTAATGCATCGCAAGACCCCACAGTGCTGCTACCGGCGATGCAGTGAGCGTGAATTCCAGTCTTCGCTTTCCAAGTCATAAATGGACCTCACGAAGTCCGTCGGCTTTCATGGCGGCGAGGGGACCTCGGAACCCAAACACCAGAAAGTTTCCTAGCCCAGACCCCAACCCTGCGAGGCGTCTGCTATGTAGAGAGCTCATAGGAGAATGGTCTAGGCAGTTACTAAGCGCATGCGATGGCGAGGTACATGGGCGCAGGAGGTTGGTTCTGAGGGAAGGGGAGGAGGGGCCATCGGCGGCCCATTCGGGGTCAAGATCTGTAGGGGGTCCACACGCGGCAACAGGGCCCACTACATACATAGGGGCTGCACTGGACTGAAAGAGGGGAGGTCAGTAGCGGGTCCATATGGGCTTTGCAAAACGGCAGATGCCAGGGCACCATCGGCCTTCACAGCCCACTACCAGACCTAAAAGAAGGCGGGAAGGTTGGCCGCTAACGTCAAAAGTCCCACGAAGGGGATGAAGGAGGTGGCATTCTTTTACCCCTTACGCCTTAGGCCTTAGGCCTCGGCGGATAATCCGACCTGCAAAATCTGACGGGAAATGCTCCCCACCTCCGGTTAAGAGTATACGGTTTTGTAAGGTCAACATGACGTGGGAAGTGCTGAGGTCGTCGTGTACGGTTGCCTCGTCGACGCATGCGAGTCAGGGCGTCAGTGGATCCTGGCCCTGCAGCTGCTGCGAGAGATGCCGAAGCAGCAAGTAGCCACTCAGTTGACTCAGTTGAGCATTTCATGGCACAGAGGCTTCTTTTTGCAACTACTGGGCTACATTGAGCAGCTGTTGTTGTTGTGGCTTTTATTTGGGGTTTAGTGAGTTCGTTTTAATCCTCAAATCAAGGCTCCGAACCTGGTCGTGGTTTCTGCCGCGATTGGTGCTTGTGAAAGTTGCTGTCAGTGGGAGACAGCATGGTATCTCTTCTGTGTCCTGGCGCGAATCGAGAAAAAGTTGTCATAGCGTTACACAGTGTTACCAGTGCAGCATGAAACCTTGCGGGCACCTTTGGCCGTGTGCCCCTGCGGAACCGCTGCCCCTGGCTCCTAGGCTCTCTGGACAAACCCAACGTGGTGGCCGCCTCCTCTACCATGGCAGCCTTGGCAAAGGCAGATACGGGCGTGTTCTAAACCGGGGCGGTGCCCTTTCTTATTCCCAAAAGCTTCCTCAAATCGTAGCGCATTCCTTCCAAGCCCATGGCTCTCCAGATCCCTGCGTTAATTGTTGCGATGAGAAGCAGCTATTGTGGCTGCCCCTGTCGTTGATGGTGTCAATCGCATTACGAAAGTAGCGTTGTGAATAATTATGTTGTTGGTAACATTGCCGTCGGATGTGATTGTGGCTGGCATCCGCTTTGCTGGTGGGCCGGCTATGTGTGGTGAATCTAGAGCCTGCTGTGTCTGTTGCTGAGGTCAAAGGACTATCAAACGAGTGCATGCTTAAAGCATCTGTGACTTTGTCATCCCGCGCACAATAAGAATAGAATGAAAGTGCTGATAGTAATTAATTAAGAGTAAGAGTAATAACAGTAATTTCGCGTGAAATTAAGAATTTTTTGTGCATGCGCATTACGAAAACAATTAGTTACCATTACGAGCGCAAAATAAGAGAATACAACGAGCGCTCGTGTGAAGATAAACAGAATGAAGCGAGCATCAAAGGCCCTTGATATAAACGAAGTGCATGATCTTCCCCGGCCATTGTGTGAACGACACATGAGTGTGTTTCGTCCGTTCATTAAGAGACATTTTTCACATTTTACACGCCACGTTCGCAGGCATTGAAAGATTACTATGAACGTGCAATAATAAGAACAGTACTGAATGAATGGAGTGAATGTATGCTCGTTCGCTTCCCAGAGGCTCTTAATAGTGAGTCATTTATTGGGGCCTTTGGGCGAACTCAGCTATTGATTTTCATAGTCTTGTTTGCCGGCCAAAAGCAAATGCTACGAGGCTTCGACCCTACTAGCACAGCCTACACAACTGATGGGATGCAACTGGAATTTGAGACAGCTGCACGCCGACTGCCCCTTTGACAGGGCGGTCGCTGGGAGATGGCGCTGTCATTGTGTGGAGAGGCAGGGCTTGTCATGAACTGAACTGGTGCTTTAATGCCTGTTTCGTGACACTGCTTTGGGCAGGACAAGGGTTGGCCACAGGTTGCACAAGCCACGACCCAGAGACACGCTTTTTGTGTGCACACCTGTGGCAGCAGGCTCGAGATCGGAGTATTGGGCTGAACCTGGTCGCATGCAGCACTGCCATCAGCCCGGAACTTGGAGTACACGAGCTGCTCAACTATATTCTGTCCCGATCCCGTCCGCTGAGGTGCCTGCGAGAAGGGCCACAATTGGGCGTCAGCGCTGGCTCTCCTGCTGGATATGCGAAAGTTGAAGCTGGAGGTGTCAGTGGGGCGGAACTGCTAGCTCTAGGCAACTAGAATGGGTTCTCCGTGGTGATACGCCCTTGCGCAGACCAACATCGTGGCCTACAGTGCAGTCATCAGCGCCTGTGAGAAGAGCAAGCAGTGGGAGCTTGCTCTTGCGCTTTTTGAAGAAGTTCTCCAGCCACTTGCTTACAAGGAATTAGATTGGCAAAAGTGGTTGCAACACCTTGCGACAAGTGGTGCAGCACGCTGGGCAGTTGCCAGCTCCTGAACTGTTCAGCCCAGTATGCATGCACACAGATGTGTTGTTTAGGTCGTTTCGGTTCTCACTTAGGTTGGATAGGAAAATGCCCGAAATGCCAGGCGGTTCTTGCTTCCTGCAATGCACAGCCCAAGGATCAGACTGCAGCCGGATGTCATTGCGGCTTGCCCTTTCAGCTCGAGAGCCAGACATAGTCGGAGATGTCCTAAGGATAATGTGGTGATGTCTAAAGCTCATTGGCGCTAGCGAGCTCCTGACAGACTGATAGCACACGCCGTTGCTGTGAACCTTGTTGATGCGCGGGCAGCATTTGTACCTTGTCAGCTTTGCAAATTTTGAACGGCCGGCGCCGAAGATTCAATCAAGAGTGACAGTTGGCGCGGTAGCCCAATGTTTCCTCTCATGTTCAATCCGGTTCTGTGTAACCAGGCTTGCAGCGCCACAATGAGCGCTGTGGAAAGATCCGGGCGATGGGATTTAGCTTCCGGAGTTCTGCCCGGCGCCAAGCGGACCTCACATTTCCCTGCGTAAACAATTCGAGCCAGCATGGTTTCGAGCCTGACTGTTGGTGTGTCTGCTTGTATATGTATGTATAGAAATATATGTATAGTTACATCAATCTACTTTTTTTGAAGGGCCAGACTGCCCTAGTTGGTTCAGGTCAATCGTTGAGGAAGACAAGATTCAGCCCAATGTGGTGTTGTACAATTCTGCAATCAGTGCTGCTCAAAAGGCGGGCCCAGACAAGCTGGAAATGTGGACGACGGGTGTTTCGCCTATTGCAGGCGAACGCCTGGGAGAAAGCCATCCAGTTGATGAAGGTGGGGTGCAAACTGAGCTCTAGGTTCTCCCAAACTTGATAGCGGTTTCCAGCTTTGGCGCAGATCTAATCTTCAAGCTGCGCGACCGCATTCTGTCTTCTCCCCACAAGCTCTAGCTGCGCGATCGCTACTGTGCTGCATAATTTCGCGGCAACTTTTCTCAGGATCTCCGCCTAGCTGGCCTGCAGCCGAACACCATCAGCTTCAGCGCTGCCATCCTGGCCTGTAGCCAAAGCATGCAGTGGCTCGCAGCCCTCCAGCTCCTTGCTCAGGACCGCCGTACATGCGCTTGTGATGGGCTCACGCAAAGTTCAAAGCACTGCACTCCTGCCAAGTGGCCACAGAAGTCCAGGATACCAGTACCAAAGTCATGTTGTGGTTAAAACTGATTGAAGCTCCTGAATAGCAACCCAGAAGGTCTCTGAGCTCTGAGCTTTGAGTTGTAGACGTTGCCCATCGACCGCTGGACCTTCAAAAGGCCCAAGCCGTGAAACGTTATTCCCGAAACGCCTTTCTGCCCGAGAGGAAGCGCGACACGACGTGGAGCCAAATCTGGTCACGTACGGTGCAGCCATCGAAAGCTGCGAGACCTTGCGGCAAGTCCGGTTTCTTGAGTTTGGGGTATCATGCCATCCTTGCAGACATCTCGGCGCATCCGCAGCTGAGACAACTAGCCCTCTAGCCGGAGGTTGGGGTTTAAGGCAGTAGAAGCACCTGCTCGCTAAACTTCGCGGCTGCTGCTCCTTGACCCTTCAGAACATCCGCATGCCCCTCATATTGGCGTGAGGAAAGTCGAGAAAAGTACATCATCCAAGGAGCAAATTCGAAATCAACAACACGTCCCTGCCCTGTTGATGCCCGCCTGCAATGATTTTGGCACATCTTATGGCCACTTGGCACAGCTCTACAAGTAGAAGCGCTGGCAGCATATATATATATATATATGGGCGGACGTCAAAATACCATGTATGTAAAATATGATGGAAGTGCGATATGAAGTTCCGCTCTTGCTGGTTTATGTCTTCGCCACAAGGCGGCACCATGCGTATATGCAGGTTTCAGGCTCTTCCCCATGTAGGCGCTAGGATAGCGCTAGCGTGGCGCTAGGTGTTCCTTTCCAAAGGCTAACATTTTGGGGTTTAGCGTGTAGGGTTTAGGGTTTAGAGCGATCCAGCTTCGGGAAGCTTAAGTAGTATAGGCGGCCTGCGGCTTAGGTAAGACTGTGGAACATTGGGTTACACACCCTGAACCCTACACCCTAAACCCTGTGGTTGCTCCTGATGCATACTGCCGGCGTGCCAAAAGTCTAAAGTGATGCGGCGAAATATGCGCTAGGTTGGCGCTAGCATCGCGCTAGCAAATATGAAGGGAAACTGCTTGCGGTGGCCACGTGCCCATCCAAGACATAAAGCAGTACTAAGACAGCTGATTTGATTCATGGCCAACCTGGAAGAGCAAAGTACTACTAGCTCGAGCTCAAGTAGCTCCAGTAGTTCCGAAGACGATGCCTGAGTCTTAAAATGACGGCGCTAGTGTGTTTTGCGAGGTTTTTGCATCGGGAGCAAGAATTTTTGCTACGCTTCCGTACTTGCCAAAGCCATCGTTCCAGACCTTCGAAATCCTTTTTTAAGCATCCGCCGTTCCTGGAAGAAGGAATATTGACAGCCACCCATATATATATATATATACAAATACATATATATATATATGTATACATATATATATATGTATGAAGTGACCCCAAGCTGCTTCGAGGAGAGCCCTCGAGGCGACCGGGCTCCGGCAGCTCTGAGCCCCCCCCCCTTTGGGGGAGGAATTCGGGGGCAGATTCTTCAGTTGGGGCTTCTTCGACATGAGGGGTGCCTTATTGAAATTATTATCAGGGAATCTTACTATTTGGGGGTATTATATACTGGTTATCAGGGAAACTTACTATTTGGGGGTATTTTATTAGGGGCCCCCTGTTGTCGGAAAGCCCCAATTGCTGTCTGTGCATATGGGGCGCTCTGCCTTGCAGCGGTGGGCCAGCTGCCTGGCTGCCATGAGCAGGAGAGCACAAAAGCTGGAATCAGAAACAAGCAGCTCTTCCGCCTTCTGCCACAGCTTCAGTGAAGGATCATCCCACAAGGTCATGACAGAGCAGCGGGGTTCAAAGTGCTACAGAACTGAGTTTCCGGGGCTGAGTGAAGTTTCTTGCTGGTCCACTTCCGAAACGCTGCTCGCGTGCCTACCATTCTGGCTTTCTCTGCATCATGACCAGCTTCCGGCCGTCAGGCTCGAAGCTTCTCGGACCAGCTGTCGCAGGTTGCAGTGGGGTGCAGTGCGTCAGGAGTCTACCGTTCGTGTTCACTTAAGAAGACCAAGTGATTCGTAAGGCTTGCCTGCTCAGCAAAGCTCATACAACAGACTGGCACGGCCCAATTCACGATTGAAAGGGCAACAGCAGCACGGCGGCCGAGATTGAGAGCGCCCGCACCTGAGCCGTTGTTCGAAGTCCTTCAGCCCTTGCAAAGGAGATTCATGTCCATAAACAGGTGCGTTGCCAACTCATCGAGACCGTGGAGGCCAGGTCCATCCATCAGATGAAACAGGGTTTATATTTTGCTGTTACTGGTAAGTGTACATATTCGGTGTCCCTTTGGGGATACAAGGAATAAACCCTACTTCAGATGAGATGCTGATCCTGCGCGGCACGTCGAGTGAGGTTCGAAGGTTTGGAGAGTCCAGTGAGGGAAAGAGCCATTCCAAGAGGCTCCAAGAGGCCATGACCCAGACCAGTGTGGGAGTTTACGATATTAGGGAACCTTAATATACACCCCGCCCCCAAATAGTAGGACTCCTTTGTCATATGGTACTGAAATAAGGTACCCCTAAGTTCGGAAACCCCCGTGTAGGTTTTCAGCTGAGCAGGACAGCATCGAGCTTCGCAGGCAGCTACTTGCACTCTGTTCCGGCCTGAGGTGCTCGTAACAGGGTGGAAAACCTGCCCGGAATCCTCCGAAGGACATCAGTGTTAGTGTTTGTTATTGTTATTCTTCGTCTTATTGTTACTATTCTTCTTCTTATCATTATTCTGCTTGTTTTTGTACTACCAGTATCAGAATTCGTTGGAGAGGTCGCAGCCGCGCGCAATCTCCCATGGATGGCCTCAGCCTGGGACACAGCTGGAAACATTGGGAAGATGCGTCGGAAAGAGAGCTAACCAACCTAAACCCCAAACCCTCAACCCTCAACCCCAAACCCCAAACCCCGAACCCCGAACCCCAAACGCTACCTAAACCCCAAGGTGAACCCATCACAGCCTCGAGCCTCGCGGAAGCGGAGGTGGACTTGCGGGTCCCTTGCGGTCATCTTTTGGCATTCCGCCCCGCGCTGCAATGTGATACTCCTAGCACTCAAATGGGGGTTTCCGAAAACGGAGGGGGGGGGGGGGGGGGTACCCTTTTTGGGGGTTTCTCCAACAAGGATTAATATAGTATTGGGGGGTGTATGGGGGGTACCCCTTTTGGGGGAACTACCCAAACGCTTGGGGTCAAATCCACAGCAGCAGGTGCCACCGAATCAGATGCCGTGGGCTGAGAGAGCAGAGGCAGAGGAAGTAAGAGCCCCAGCAATGCTGCTGTTTTTTTCTGCTGTTTTGCTCATGGATGCAGCTGTGCGCAGGGGAAGAGGGGATTGCGCTGCACCACCTGAGGCTCAATTGAAGAAGCTGTGGTCGCGATGGGAAGGGCTGGCGGAGGAAGCGCCGGCCTGAAAAATAGGGTCTTGCAAGGTATCGTGACCATGAAACTGCTCAACTTGTACGGCAAGGTTTGAGGGTTGTATGATCGATGTGCTTCGCCAGCAAGGGCTTCCGGGGTTTTGCGCACGCACGCACCCACAGTAGGTGCAGAGGTAGTGGTCGTATTGAAGAGAAGGCTGCGATGCAAAGCCTTCGGCAGCCGGTCCTTTTGGCACCTTCAATATCCCTGGATACTGAAGCCCGGAGCCAATCCCTAAACCCTAAACCTGAAACCCCTAAACCATCCAGTCTTAGAGCTAATGGGCTCGTCAGGTGCGACGCCTTGCCGACCGCCAGACCGCAGCGGAGCAGATGCTCGACTGCAGCATGATGCAGCCTTGGCTGCGAACTCTACTCATATAGGGGGGTTTTCTGAAAATAATAGGGGTACCCTTTTGGGGGTCCCTTCAAGGAGATTCTCTTCTATATGGGGTATAAACGGGGTACAGGGCATCCTCTATTGGTCCGACAGGTCCATTGGAGGTTTGCAGTCTGAAGATGGTCCAAAGTTTTCAGCCCTGGGCCATCCTCGGCCCAAAGCAGAACCGAGGAGCGCTTCGCGTGGACTAACCACCATGCAGCAGGCAGTCGAAAGCTCAGATGCCGGTAGGAGGGCGAGGCAAAAATGGCTAAACTCTGACACTCTTCCCCCAGAGTTCCCTACACACCCTCCAGCCAAGTCGTGAGGTGGAAGGTTTGTCCATCCGCTTGGGGGAAATCTCCGCACTGCACGGCTCAGCCGACATGGGGCAAAGGCTGCGCACACGAGCATGCTGACTCAAGGGATCTCAAGGGGTCAAGGCATCTTGTGGCTGATGTAAAAGTTGTGAAATTGCCGGAGCTCGTGCCCTCACCTTCTCCCTGGGCAGTTGCAGTCCTTTGCTTCTGGATCAGGCGCTGAGCCCGTTTGTGCCAGACGGAGACGAAACAACGAGCGCCACGTTCATTGCTCATGTTGCCCTGCGAGCTGTCCTTGCTTCCTGCTTGACGCCCACGAGCACCTCATGAATCGTTCTGCTACGGCTTTGGGGTTTTGGCTGGGTGGGTGGGTCATCTTATCGGCTGCCAGTCTGCAATCTAAAAGCACATGTGGCAGTTAGTTACTTGCCAGCACCCTGCTTCCAGGTAGTTACATCATCTGGTTGTTGGCCTTTGTCAAGCCTGAGCTTGAAAGCGTCATACCGAGCTTCCAGTCAAGCACCTAGTGCGGAAGAGGAGCAACATATAGCAACATGTAATCTGAGGAAGAGTCGGTTGTCAGCATCGAGTCGTCCATAGCCCACGACCCCACAGCGCAGCCTCAAAGTTGAGGAAACTCTTAGGAAGCCTTTCTCAAGCCTTCCGTGCCTGCGTAGTGCCATGAACACCGCGAGGGCGCTCCCTCGACAGGGCGGGGGACATGAGCAAGAGTGGGTGCACGTTCACATGAGAAGGGCCTATGGGGTCCTCACGAGTGCCAGGCACCAGGAGGGCTTTGAGATGACGACCGTGGCCCAAAAATGTGGCGTTTGCTTGTGGCCTGCTGGGGGGCCACTCGGCTCATCACCATCTTGAGCTAGTTGAGGGTCCCTGAAATGAGAAGACCCTCCATCCCATGATTGCGTAAGAAGAAGGCCCGACAGTTCTTAGATGCTATGAGTGACGTCAGAGGGAGGACAGGAAGGGCGGCTCCCCCCCACCCGCAAACCCAGAAGAGCTTTTCAGAGATTCTTGCGCTGTGTGCTCCGTTCTCTCGGCGACGACGTGGTGGAACCACGACATCAGACATTAATATGGGTGTGTGACAGCGCGGGGGGGAGGGTCTCCGCCTGACCCTTCGCATCTGCGGGAAGAGAGAAGAAAGACGGAGACAGGACTCACGGGGAAGAAGGAAGGACGAACCAGAGATGACGTTGTTTTCAGGCCAAAAACAAAGTTGCAACCGGACGTAAACAACTCGCGCACACGCGCCTTTAAGGATCCCAGAGGCAAATGACGTGGCAGGGACAGCATTTCCGAGTTTTGAGAGTGTGGGATGCTGAGAATTTTTCGGACCGAAACGCACGGAAAGATCTGACTACATTGCGCTGGGCCCTATATTTGGGACCGGTCAGGGCGGTCGAGCTTCAGGCTTGAAAGCAAGACGTGCGGCATGGTAACACGCTGCAGGGAAAGAAATGGAAAGAAGAATGTCGTCTCGCATAGTGTGGATTTGGCGGTGAAGCATGAAGTCAAGCTCTTTTTCGATCAATTCTCCCCTCCGGCTGGCAAGGCTGAACCCTCCACGTGTTACGGTGTTTTTGGTCTTGGCTTTTGGAATGACCAGGCCACAAGTTGGGCCGAGACTTCACCAATATTTTTCATTCAGCGGGTTGCTCACGAGATGACAAAGCTATACGAGCTGCGCTGCAAGCATTGAACCGCTCAGCCAGTTGAGGCCTTCTTCCTGTCTGGGCAAGCCGCACGTCGCAGCCCGGCCAGCATTGCAAAACGTATCTTGTGACAAGTCTGATACACTCACTCATTCAAGGAGTGGCATCACATCCTGCGATTTGTGCAGAAACGTCGAAGACAACTACGTAGCAGGAGCTGCAAGTGTATACACCCTAAATCCTAAACCCCAAACCCCAAAACCTAACCCTAAAATAAGGTCAGATTCACTTCTACACCTTCTCGGATACGGCTTGGGGCTCGGCGGGGCTGACCCGTGCAGCCCTCTGAACGCAGCGCTTCCCGAGATCCCACATCCCGGGCTCTGCGTGCTGGCAGAGGCAGGGTGTTTAGGGTTTTTAGGGGCAAGTTTAGGGTTTAAGGTTTATGGGGGGTTTAGGGTGGTCTGGGTTGAGGGTTTAGGGCTTAGGGTTGAGGGGTTTAGGGTTAGGGTTGAGCTTGGTTTGAACTGTGCTAGGGAAGCCATGTGAGTGCCCACGTGCTCGGGCATGAGCTGCTTAGCGTGCTTCTCATGGATGCCTCTCGAGGCCACTGTCGAGCTTGGCGGAGTCCTCCGTGTTATGGGCCTCAGCAAAAGGCAAGGTGCTTGTTTTGGCCGTAGACCTGGGGGGGGGGGGGGGGGGGGGGGGGGGGGATGTGTCAACGTGTTCAAGTGCCGTGAAGGCCCGGATACATCTTGATCCACAACCACTCGCCTACCCTGAAGTGACTTGGCGACACCCTGAAGCCATGACCAGAGGTTCCATGCGTTCCGCAGCATGAGATCAGGTTTCTCATGCTCCAAGAGGCCGGCTGGGCGCCTGAATGTGCGCAGTATAGGGCTTTGATTCCGGGCGATCACAGTTCTCGCCAGCCGTCTTAGGCTTGTCGTAATGGTCGAGTCAGCACGGGGATGCCAGGGACACCAGACTCACGCCAGGTCTTGGAGTATGAGGTCAGCAAAGGGCGCATTGCTTCCGATGACATCGTCGCTTGCGATGGATTGGTCTTCTTAGCCCATGTACTACATTACTATACTACTATATTGCTATATTACTATATGACTATATGACTCTATTACCATGGTTGTTTCTGCATTTTTGCACGCTCCGGGTTTTCGCCCCAGCCTCTTGGGGTCGCGGTCGCGGCCGGCATAGGCTCACAGGCATTCCCGGGTTGCACACATGTTCTAGCTGAAAGACCCCTAGCACCATCGTTTCTACAGTGAGCACTCTGCTACCTACCTTTAGGGCGGGCTCCCCCATGCTCAAGGCGCATCAGGAAGGAAACCTATCGGAAGGCGGTCTATGTGTTGGGCTTTGTTGCAGGAGGTTCTTTTCACCATTTGTTTGACGGTTCTTCTGCAGCAGCACCAAGAGATCCAAGCGATCCTGTCGAAGGAGGAAGGAAACCTTGATGCTGATGCTCGAAAGCACTCGAAACCCTCAACCCTCAACCCTAAACCCCTAAACCCTCATGAAACCCTTAACCCTAAACCCTAACCCATCGGTGGGCTGGCAGCATCGGAAGCGGGCACTTCGACAGATGCTGAGGAGTCGGATACCGGTTGCACTGCAAACACCTTGCACAAAATTCGCCTGATGAGCAAAGGTCATCTTTGCGGATGGCCATGATGTGCTACTCCAGGCTCATGGCTGCGAGTTTAACAGCCGCCTCTTCGCTGGCCGCCATGCTTCTAGTAACCCTAAATCCTCAACCCTAAACCCTAAAGCAATCCCCCAAACTTCCCCCTCTTGCGAATCTCTGGCCAGCAACCTTTGGCTGACATCATGGCAGCCTACAACCGCTGGCCAGGCTCGCTTCGCCCTCAGTGAGTCTTTAAAGGGGACGCCCTTGCCGTTGTTGCCTATCATGATGGCTGTTATATGTTATGTGAATATATTTGCTGGTATCAAATTTAGTATATTGTATGGTATTTTACCATATCGTGCTCATCTCTTGTCAGCGAAAGCCAGCCTTCTCGAAGTGCGTTGTGTGAATATGCGAGCACGCCCTGCCAAAGCACAGGCCATACCTCATCTCCGGTGAGCGAAACTGTTGGCCTTGGCCGCCGTCTGAGATGCTCCGAACATCGCAGAACCAAATAACTTAACTTGATGAATATATATATATATACGGAACAACATAGTTAGTTAGGATTATCGTAATGTAGTAGCATAGTCATATAGTAATAGATTCAACAAGTCATATAGTCATATAGTCATATAGTCATATAGTCATATAGTCATATAGTAATATAGTAATATAGTAATATAGTTATATAGTCACATAGTCACATAGTAATATAGTAATATAGTCATATAGTCATATAGTCATACAAAATGTGAAAATACAACATTTTGAATGTAATCTTTTATAATTACAGTTGCAACACATAATTAGAACAGTGAGGCCACATACGGATCCGTCCCACGGGGCCTGGGATCTAGCGGATTGGGCTCCTCAGCTGCTATTGGTGACTGATGGCTTTTTGCACCAAAAAAGTCATGACACTACTTAGGGTTTAGGGTTTAGGGTTTAGGGTTACCCCATGTATGCCTGGTGGTCACATCCAACAGAGCACCTGAAGGTAGAAACCCGAATAGCCGAACACATCCAAACATTCCAGCGAAGAAGATGTACTTGCGCTGCACAGGCTCGTTTTGGGAACATCTCATGGACCATCAACCGATGGATCAAGCCACGCACCTGCCGTCACTCTCTGCTCTAGTACTTTTGAGCCATGCTCCTTCGTTCAGCTCAGGTTTAGACCGGAGGACTTCTGTCGGATGATCAGGGCAGAGGGCCCTTACCCGCAGGTGCCTCAACTAAGGAAGCGTTTGTGCAGGTCGCGGGTCGCAAGGCGTGTGCGAAATCCGGAAATCCATGCCCCCAGGTTTCCGAATATTGGCCTTTCCATGGGACCGGCTTCGAGAGTGATCGAGGTCTTGCGGAGGCATGCTCAGCCAAAACCGCTCCAAAACAAACCCTTGCAGTCGAAAAGTTCCCCAAATCCCCACAATCTCCCCGGATCCACACACTCACCCCCACAAGTTTTGTGCCTCGGGATGGGCTGGCGATTCAAGAGTCGTGGAAGTGGGTACTAGTAGCATCTGCAGCAGCTGCACCTGCAAGAGCGCTTCAACTAGCTTGCGAGGAACAACCAAATCGTACTGCAGGAGGACGTGAATGATCAAGGCACCGTCGCAGCAGGGTGCTGGCTTCTCAAGTCCAAGCCATGACGGCCTCACACACTGGTAGACGGTTCACGCAGGTGCCATGTGGTTGGTCATCATGCGACATGCGCTGGAACTGAACATCCAGATAGATCAGCACGCCGAGGCAGTGCTCTAAGGGTAAGGCATTCACGCCTTGTGGCACACCTGTGCAAAGTTGCCGATGGTTGCATTCCGGACTGAGGTCTTCATGAATATGCTGGAGTACAAAGCTGGAGAACTTGAGCGAGAGCCCTGTAACAACGGCTGGTTCAAGACTCAGCTTCCTCCCGAAAGCTGCAGACGATCGGATAAGCTAATCGCTGTGTTCGCTGTTTTCGCTCTGCCGAGATGTCCAGCAAGTTTTCGGGAAGCACACACTGCCGTCGTTACGTTTGCGGAATGTGCTGGAAATAAGGTGTTTTATGCTTCCGCGCTTTTCTCCTCGCAAACCAAACGAAAGCATGTGCCGCCGTGGGCACAAGTTTAGATCATGAAGCCTTCACTGTTGGGGGGGCGGGGGGGGAGGGGGGCTGCAACCTCCAGCTTCTGTTTTATGAGGAAAACCTCTATTTCCTCTCTGTTTTCATAGGGCAGCTTCTCTTTCGTCTGTAGTAATAAATAGGAAAATCTCTATTTCCTCTGTCGTTTCCAGAAGACCTGCATTCCCTTTGTATTTTACTGGGAAGCCGAGCAAAAAGGGAAGGTACACAACACGAAAGAAAGAAAGAAAGTACAAAACAATTCCTGGCCCCCAAACACTATCCTTTTTCTGGGAAAAAGTGTTTCGGTAAGAAAGCTCTCATTTTCGGTTTGGCCGTAGATGCGAATGCAGAAAAGTTCCCCCCCCCCCCGGGGCTCTGTAGACATGTCGGGGATGCCCTGGCAAGAACTGCTCGTGGTCCAACTTGTTTTACGTGACCCTTTGGGGCCATAAATTCCTAAACCCTAAGCCCTAAACGTTTCTCCCAGCCTCGCCCCACTTGCCGTACTTGCCACAACTGGAAGTCAGTACTATGCGGGAGGGGGGGGTGGCGACTGGTGCAAGTGGGGCAAGTGGGGCAGGAACAGCTCGTGGTGCCCTTTTTGCCAGAAATGGAAGTCTGGGCAGGCGCGGTGGGGCGAGATCAATTAGCTCTTCAGTGGAGCCATGAAATATCCTGTAGATCCCATCCCGCTCACTTTCGCCTTGCCAAAGAAAAGCACTCTCAACTCCATCTCCCAACCCGATAGCAGGTTTTGCCTTTCCGCTAAGCAGTCTCACCAGGTTTCGAGGTCCTGGAGCAAGGGGGCCAGCATCTCAATTGTTAGTGCAAACGGTTACTCAAAGCCTCACTGATGCAGCGTCACGTGCTTTCAGGACCCCGAAGAACTTGGTGACCAACACCACACCCGGCCTGCTCCACTTCAACGGCCCCTCTCACGAGGTTGGCCCCAGTCTGGATGCAAACGGCTGGTGCCTCTTCATGCTTCTGTGGCAGGGGGAGAGAAAATATTGAGAGAGTTGAGTCAGCTGTGAGGACGACGTGTGGCCCACCTGCTTCCACACGATGAACAATCAGTGCCAAGCTCAGACCGGCTTTCTACTTTCTGCTCAGGCTCTGGCCATATATGTGGTAGCACACGGATGCACACGGTAGTTTCTTCAGGAATAGCGGTTGCTTCATGCCTGGCAGCATGTGCTGTTGCCCTGGAAGTTGCATTGTTCGCCCCCCGCGCGCGCCTGAAATCCTGTTGAAATTTGCTGCAGGGCGAGAGCCGAGGCTGCTGACAAGTAAAGCGTTGGCCTAGGATAGCCGATAGCCGCGGTGCCCTCTTCCTCTGACATCCTCCAACATCCTCCGACACGGCAATCCCCAGCAATCCCCAGCAATCCCCATCATTAGAGCAGACAAAGGTCTCGTTACGGGAATTTAGCTAGCGACCTTTTGCACTTGGGCAGCCGGCCTATGGCAGAGCTCGATATGGATGCGACAACCCTCATCTTCAAGCTTTCCAAGAAGCTCGCACAGCAGGAGCTTGTGTAGTGAGCAGGAATCCGAGACGTTAAGTCAAGTCGATGTGAGTTTAAGCCCGTTCTTTGAAGTGTCTCACAGCAGCATCATGTTGACTCGTCTCACGAGCAGCAGAACCCTACGTCGCGACATTCCATGCTTCTAGATCTTCGCATGTTGAATTTGGCGGTACGGGACTTTCAAATCTTGGACCCCGAAATTCTGAAGCCCTGTTGGGCTGAAATGCTGCCCCCCCAAAAAAAGAAAGGGTCTGGGTCTGGGTGTAGAGTCATAGAAGGCTTCGGGTCTAGGGGGGGCCTGGAACCCATATTATATTTTCCCCCAAAGCTGCCCCGAGAATCCCCGGTTCAGGATTTAGGGGTTCAGTCCTGGAAAACACAGGGTAAGCTCTGCTGCCTAGGTCGCAAAGCGCCTGAAGCCCATTCCCACCGAGCATTTCATCGTCGGATCAAGAAAACCATAGCTTGGACCCTAAACCCTAAACCCTAAACCCTTGAAGGTGGCACCCTCGGGATGAAGGGGACCCCTTGGTTGAAGATCCTCTCGAAGTCTGAAAAAATCCCTGGGGTTTGGTTTGAGCAGGACTTCGTCGACGCTCTCAACTTTTATTGGCAACCTCAAGAGCACGAGAAGCCTGCTTACGATTTCGTCCACTTGCCATGGAAGAAGCGCCTCGGGATGCAAGGGTTGATCGAGTTTCGCACGCGTGTGCGCAATAATCGGCTCATCATGGCTCATCATCCTGCAACATCTCACGCATGTGGAGCTGGGGGGGGGGGACAATTTTCATTCTCTCTGGAGGACCTGTCCTTTGGAAGGGGGGGGGGGGGGGGGGGGGGGAGGACCAGAAAGAAGAATTCTAGAGGTTTTTGGGTATTGAGGATTGGGGTATTGAGGGTTTTTCGGGTACTAAACCCTTAGGGTATGTAAATGAGGGTCTTGCGAAATGGGGTATTGTCTGGACTCGAGTCTGGAGGGTTTAGGGTCTTTAAGGTTTGGGGGGTTTGCTTTGGGCCAGTCGTTGGCTTCGGCTTGCCCCTCAAGTCCTATCTCATTCCTGCCCACTTTGAAGACATGATTTTGCTGTTAGCTGATTCGTAGCTAGAGGCAGCAGCTCAAACGAATGTAACCTGCGGCGTTGTGCTGAGGTTGGCTGTGGTGAACTTCACTTCACCTGGAGCCTGCAAGAGCTGCTTTCGAGTTATGCAAAGCCTGGTTGGCACGCACAATATCTGCATTACAGACCTGCAGCAGGCGAAGCATCAAGGACTGGCAGAAAACATTGCGGCGTTTTGTTCCCGGAGCGTCCCATTTGCATGCCAGCCCACCCCCTTGGTCTTCGTGGAAGGGGAGGAGATTCCATGGACAAGGGCATGCGAGATGTTCCTAACCCCCAGGCTGCGACACAATACCGAGAGAGCCGAAGCAGGCTTGGCAGAAGCGGGCTCATGGTTGCAAGGTTCGAGTGATGCAGCACAAGGTTGGCCTCAGCCTGCAGTGCTTGACCAAACCCACTCGGACTTGTTGCAGACAATGTCAGGAGACCTCCTAACGTGCACTCGCGTGGAAGATGGCATGGTCATCTTCCGACTGTAGAGAGGCGAATAAGGAGACAGAGGCCTATGTGCCCGGCGCCACCCCGCCTTTGATGAGAGCGTTTTGACGTGTTTCGTCAGATGCTGATGCCGAGGATTCAATGAAGGCGGTGGCTGAAGCGAAGTCGTCTGATGTTTGCCATTGCTTAGCAAATGCTTAGCAGACACGCAAGAATATGTCAGACTCGATTCCACCTGCTTCATTGTTTACCAGAGGTGTAATCTGGCGAATTCCAAATGCCCGCGTGGGCTTCCATGATTGAATCCTGAGACGTTGCATCAGAACACACTACTGTTTGCTTAAGAGCCCCAAAGAATGAAAAACAATAATCCCTATATTACCCTTATAAGGAAGAAATTGTGTTTTTTTTAGGGGGTTCTGAAGCAATTCGTAGCACATGCTCTGAACCATGGACCTCTTGAAGCCCACAGCGAGCAGAAGCCATTCCTCTGGGTACTCCGGGGTACTCCGAGCTATCCTCCTGAAAGAAGGGGATGTGAAACAGGGTGTATATTACTGTTATTGGTGAGTGTGTAGAAGATTCCTTCTTCATATTGGTGAGTGTATTTGTTGGGTGTCCTTTTGAGGGGTCAAGAAATATAAACCCTGCTTCATGTCATGCGATGTATGTGCCCACGCGGCCAATGTACGCCAAATCAACATGCTGGTGGGCCATATGCTGTCCAGCAAGGCGTCTTGGCACTAAGAAGAACTGTAACTACAATACACCATACTGCAACTTGAACAGAAACAGAGCTGGTTCACTGGCTGAGTGGGGCATTGGATCAAGATGTCTCACTTTGCCTCATCGCCGGTTCCGGCTTGGTGTGGCTTCTCGTGATGGTTTCAGATGCATTTCACACTGCAAATCTTGCTGGTCGCATTCTCTGAATTTCAGCCGAAACGGGTCTGTCTCACTGCGCCTAGCTCCAACTTCCGCATTATATACCGCAAGCAGAAGCACCTGCTTCCCCAGAAACCCGAGGCTGACAAGCATGGCGTAGGCGCAGTACACAAAATAAACAGTGAAAGGCAACATATTAGTAGGATCTAGTGATAGAGCTGCATTGAAGGCATGGTAGTAGAAGAGAATGATGCAAAAAACCTATGTTTAGGAATCATACGTTGATGTAAATACAGAATAGAGCCAACCAAATGCCATGACAGTCAAGTCATGCAATGGCATAGTAATGGAACAAACACCAATGTAATCACATAGTGATATAAGAATCTGTTACCACACTAGCAGAATACGATGACAAAAGAGCACGTTCACAATACGAGAATACAACTATACTAGCAATACACCAATATAACAAAATACCGACAGAGCAATATAGCAATAGATGACTACAATACTACACGCATACACCAGTACACGGAAGTAATACAATAATAGAATCGTCCAAAAATCATCATACAGAATAAGATAAGACAGCAGTTTCAGAGTATAGCATCATGCATAGAAATATGGTACTAGTAAATCAATAAAGATTGTAATAACAAAATATTAATGTAGCAATAATATAAGAATACAACAATACAGCATAGCAGTTTGAGAAACTGAGCCGAACTTCTGGGGAAGCGGATGGCAGCAGGTTGCCATGGACGTGAGCATAGCCTTAGAAACAAGACACAAACTGCAGTCCATTGTGGAAACCTTCTGGCCGCTTCCAAGAATGCTTGCAAGAGTCCGGCCACGGGCAGAAGCATTGCTTCCAATAATGCCTATGCTAGGGACCTGGCGTAGTGAGTTTAGCGTGTTTGCGGTGTTCAGCGTGTTTAACGTGTCTCACAAAACAAGGGAAAGACTGTAGGACCTTTCGAAGGGACCCGCTCAGCCCGAGCAGCCAAAGATGCCAGTGATCTAAGCTTTGGGGCTCGAATCTGCAAGGAGTTTCAGTCTCGGCTGTCGTTCTCCCATGGTTTCCAAACATCAGAAGCTACATATGAAGGATGGCAATTCCGAATCCTGATCCCTGGCTTGTCCTTGCCCCGCCCTGATTCAGATCCAAACCCAGTGAATCAACCCCCTTAAAGCACCCTGCCCTTGCACGATGCGACGGCCAGGTTCCGTAAGCGTGGTGTTGGCCATGCATTCTTCGACGTAGACCACAACATGATGGCCCGGTGCAGGGTTTTTGTGCTGGTGTTGGTGCATCTGTTAGCATGGCCGACTCTCTGTGCCTGATCGTCCCGGCTTTCTTGCCTTGCGGAAAGGTCTAGCTTCTGCCGTCCTCCTGCTGCAGGTAGCTACAGATTACATCTGCGATTACAGCTACTACAACATCCACAATTTCCATGCCAGGGGCCAAGTGCTCTGGCATGCTCTGGCTGTGACAGGCATGACTGCTCCGGCCTGTCCAGCTCTTGTGCAGGACTTGCGCATGTGACTGCCACACCACGTCAGTGGAAGATCCACTCAGGGCATGCAAGATCCAGTTCTACAGTCAAGGGGCTTTCAACTCTGGTTTGTGGTCAGGCTCATCCATTGAGCAGCCACGCACTTCAGTTTCTGGAGGCCACAACGGATGCGCCCTTGTACTGATGGCAGAGATGCTGCTATCAACCTTCAACTCTTATGGTTTTTAGGGTTTAGGGTTTAGGGCAATGCAGTTTTCCACGAACTCATGCGCGCACTTGGATTGTTGAGGGATCCGCAGGCAACACCTCTGGCTTGATATCCAGACTGGGTCGTTTAATTGCAACTGCTAAACTGCTGTTGTCGGAACACAGGCCGCAGGCCCCATGCCCAATAGGAAAACAGGAAAGAGCAGATGCAGAGATTGGTCTCCCGATTGCTTTGCCGTGTGGCATCCACGTTGGCAGTGGTCTACATAGTAGCTGCTCCTTGGTTTGACATGATCTAAGCTGGTGTCGCGATGGGAGTGAACCTATGACATGTTTAACTTGTAGTAAGCTATGTTGTAGCTTACTACAAGCTTAAACAGGCGGCGTGCCAAGGTGGCTCACAACGGACAGGAGCTAAAGTCCTTCGGAGTACCTCAGCAATCGGGTCCCTCGCAAATGGCTGAACGCGATTCAGGAAGCCAGGCGATTCTCCTGGATTCAGGGTGTAGGGGTTGGGTGGGTGGGGGTGATGATAACATTCATGTCAAGGGTGCTGTCAGAAAACTTCGCGATTCCCGAATCTGCGGTCTTCAATTTCCCGAATCCGCTGTACCTAGTTTCCCGATTCCGCGCTTTTCAAATTCCCGAATCTGCGGTTTCCAGTTTCGGAAATCTGCAGTTTTCCAGCTTCCCGAATCTGCGTATTTTGGATGTTCTTGCCAGTTTCCGAAGCCACCCTTTTCAGTTTCCGAATCAAACGGTTCAAGATGCCGCAAATAGGCCAGGGCCATCGAGCTTACGAGACACAAGCATCAACTTTTCGACAAGGCCACGAGTTCCAAGTATGATAGGGGGTCAAGTCCAGTTTTGGAAGGTACAGATTTGTCTCCGAAAATGTGAGAGTCCGAAAGTCAAACCCGAACCCCTAAACCCTACCAAAATTCGGAGCAGTTTGACTTCAAGCAACTTCGGACGGAGATGCTCATGAATCACGATCTGGGGCTTTACGAAAACAGGGGACCCGCAAGATAGATCCCCAAATCGTAGCATGCCCTTAGTTTCTGAGGACCCTAACAAAGTACCCCCTAAATGTCGGAAACCCCTTCATGTAGCCAGGACTTCTATCGCATCCCTGTGGATCCGGGCTTGCTGGCGTGGTGGCGGCCCCAGCTCGGGCTGCCTTCGCCTGGTAATCCTGGGGATGCCAAGAACGCCTACACTGGGGGCCTGAAGTCTGTAAGCCACACCTCTGGGCCTTTCTTGGAGCCTGAGGGCTGGGGGGCTTTTCTGCCCGGAAGAAGGGTTTGATCGGGGACTTCGGGACTCAAGAGGGACTGGAGGGCCTCTGGCAGGTAACATTCCTAAACCCTAAACCCTAGTAAGGCTCAGAGCTTCACAACATCTGCTGTTGCCACTCAGGGGAGTTGGAGTCGAGGAAGTCTTCCAAGCTCAAGAGAGACCTGAGACCCGAGAGATGCGGATTTCAGGGGACACGCAAAGCCCGACCACGGGACGCCGCAGGTTGCTGCTGGAGAGGGCGCCCCTTCATAAAGAAGAGCGCAAGCAACTTCACACGATGGTGACATGGCTTGCTGGTCGCCAGCCTTTCTTCCTTCATTCCCGGCGTCGAAGCCACAATGAGTTCACCATCGTGTGATCTTCACAGGTACGCCTTGTTGAGTCTGTGTGTGCGACTGAGACAGCAAGCTCTGCTTGAAGGAACAACTACAAAGCAGAAAAGTACAATCATGCTGGTGTGAGATGACGCGTTCCAATCCTCATCGATGTCGGTGCTGGATTCATGTTGGCTTGGGTGGCCGGTCTAACCGGGCTAGCCGGCCAACTGGCATCCCAGAAACATCGTGACAGCCAAAAGCATGCCGAAACCCCGTGGAAAGAAGTTCGGGGCTAGCAGCTAGCCGCTAACATTTGCTAGGCTAACACAATAACACAACATGCACTTTAGCCCTCCAATGGCCTCACTCAAAAGGTTGGCGCTGGAAGTTGCACTGTCTTGAAAACTGCATGGAGGAAAACATGAGGAAACCTTGCTCACCACTGTACCGCCATGCATGTGCGTATGCTTGTGTGTGTGTGTGCGTATGTGTGTGGTGCGTGCGTGCGTTCGTGCGTGCGTGGGTGGGTGGGTGGGTGCGTGGGTGCATGGGTGCGTGTGTGCGCGTGCGCGTGTGTGCTCGCGCCCGCATGTGCACGTTGCCTGTGCCCCTGTGCCCGTGTGCTCGTGTGCGCGCGCATGCGCGTGTGCGTGTGCACTTGCGCGCGCGAGGGTGCGTGGTTCGGGTATGTCGTGTTTGTGTTTGTGTTTGTGTGTGTGTGTGTGGATGTGTGTGGGTGCGTGCGTTCGCGTGCATTTGCGTGCGTTCGCGTGCATGTGCGTGTGCGCCAGGCGCCAGGTGCGTGCATGTTCGGGGTTGTGTGCTTGCGTGTCTGTGCGTTATCGCTGCGAGGCGTGGCGAAGGCTCGGCTGTGGATGCCGTGCGGTTTGGCAATGAGGCAGCTTTCAAACAGGAAAGAACATTCAAAGCGTTGAGGTTGCAACTACACAAAATTCACGTTGTCGGCGTTACGAGTTTTAGGTTCAGGGCTTCCTCAGTACAGAATCACCAAGTGCCCTTCACAGTTCTGTGTGGAGATCCAAGGGTTCAAGAGGGCTGCTGTTATTCCGAGAGAGCGGAACTCCAAAGCATGAAAATGTTGACAAGTCGAGGTGAAGGAAAAAATGGTTGGCCACACATCAAAGCCTGGAAGCCGAGTCTGAATGCCCCCCCTTGCAATGATGCAAGCTACATATGGCAAAGCCGCATCCTCCCAAAATCTCCCAAAGTCTCGGGCTGTGAAAGCTGGCCTTTTTTTCTCAAAGGCTGTTGCTTCCCTGCCCACTCGTTTCCCCGGATGTGGTCACCCGTGGTGCACGACGCATCACGACGCTGCGCAGCTTTTGCACATGTGTAAATCTCGGGTTGCCAAACAGGGTCTAAGCGAGCCTGATCTAGCATTTCAATGCATGGGGCATCATGGGGCGATATACATCATCAACACTCGCTGGGCCCAAAAACAAATATCACAATGCAAACGGTTGGTATGTAAGGATACCATATTGATCATATTGGAAGGCCGAGCTGCATGCAAGCTCCCCGTTTCTGCACAAGGCTGGCCGCATGTCATTTCAAGAGGAGGGCGATGGTCGGGTTATGGTCTGAGTCTGCACATAAGGGGCCTGCGGACCGACTGAGGGTTTTCCACATTCGGTGCCGCCACATGCCCGGCTCAAGCGCCTTGCTTTCTCCTCATAGCCTTCTTTCCGGAGATGGCCGCGCTCGATGCATCCGCCACAACGTTGATATTCAAGACCTTCAAGAAGATGACGCACAAGGAGCGGCATGTCACCATTCCTCTTTAACTTTAGACCCTACCAGGCCCACCATCAACCGCATGTCGCTGTGTAGGAGTTCTTGGCAACTCTGAGCTTTCATTGGCCTGCCGCTATGCAGCTTGGAACAGCGCCTTGGCAAGCACTTGCACGACGCAGCTTGGTGAAGGACGGCTGGATCCTACAGCCACATCAGTCTCACGATGTCTCAGGTAAATTTGCGTTGCATGGCATTGGCATTAAAAGAGGGTTGTCGGGGTGTTGAGACCTGCGGGTTCAGGGCTGGTTCAATGGCTGTGGTAGGAACCAGCAGCGTTGAGGGCCCCGCCGCTGCCCATAACCCTCAACCCTAAGAGAACCCTACTCCTTGCATGTTAGGTGTTGTGCTGAGGTCATCGACTTCGTGCACTTACCCTGGAAGAAGCTGGCAGCTCGACGAAAGATACGATTTGACCGATTCATGCATGTGCGTTTGCGGCAGGAGCCGTTCTGAAAGCATCACGAACTACAGCAAACAACTAGTCAACTAGCAGTTAGTACAGCCTCGTCAGAAGACAATGACAGACCCGGTCCGAGGCAGTCGTGAACTTCACATCGCCCGTTGCCTGCCACAACTGCTTTCACTCCATGACACTCGCCAGGGCGGCTAGGGCGGCTCGTGGAACCCCGAACATGCTGATCTCGGACTTCAAGCAAGCTTCACATCAAGGATTGGCGGAGAACTTGGCTCTCTTCCTCGAAAAAGCCAGCACCTTCGACCCCTTGCACAAGCCCCACGTGTTCTCTGAGGGTGCGGAGATTCCTCTGTCCTTGGCCTGCGCCAGGTTTCTTCCACCAGAGATTCTACCACCCCAAACCTTGGCAGCGCTTGCAGCAACAGAGGATGCCAAGCCACGCACCAGAGAGAATACGCTCAAGTTCGAGTTCCCACAAAAGCACTCAGAAAAGTCACTGGCGGCCCAAGTCGAGGTAGGCGGGACCCTGGCAGACATTGACCAAGATCTCCTCAACTGTGTGCACGTTGGACCCTCTGCAGAAATAGATGAAATAGACCCCAATATCTTCAATAGATGTGAGGTTTGCTCAATTTATATTAATATGAGTTCCATATCTGCCACAGTTCTGCAGCCAATCCAATGTTTTCAATTCTTGTCAAGGGCTCACTGTACTACCTTGGTACTACCCTGTACTTCCCAAGGGGACGGTGGCGTCATGGTGTTCCGCTTGTGAGTGCTGCTTGTGGCGAGCCCAGCAAGAACACAAGGGCGGTATAAGTGCGGTAGGAAGATCAGCGAATCAGCATCAGGTGACTGTTGCGAGGAGCAGATACACAGCAGATACACGTACTAGACCTTGAACTCAGACTGGGCCATGTCAAGCCAATCCGTATGCACAGATCAACCTGCTGGTGGCTGACCAGAGGGCCTCGTACTCTTCCTACCGTCAGTTTTTGCATGTTTTCGCATCGAGGCCATGCTGCGGTGATCTACTACAAGGCATCGCGGTGGGATCGATTGTGAGTGGCGCCGTGCAAATCATCATCACCGCCCAGCGTTCATAGTTCTTGTGTGCATGTTGGGTCGGTCTAGTTTCATCCGCTTTCTAAGCCCGGGAAGATCCAAACCAAACCTGGCAGTCCAGAGGTATTGGAATGAGATAATTTCAAGAGCGAAATCTTTTCAAGTTTAGTGAAAGGAACAGCTGATACCACAAGCAAACTTTGCGAAGTTTGGACGACTTCCTGGGCTTCGAAGAATTTCGGGTACATCAAGCTGCGAGGTACTTTTTTGGCAATCGATGTCTAGAGTCGAGGGTTGCTTCGGGTCGTGAACCCAAAATCCCTGGCAGCTTCAACCGGACGTTGCAGCCATCGTGACAATCCGCAGCACCACTGGGCTCTGCTCAGTCGGAGAGCATTGGAAGGCCCCCGGCCAGTGCCGCCGTGTCAGCTATTCATATACTAGTATATGATTATAAAATGGTTTGTTGTGTCGGATTAATATATTGTATCATACTGATGGTAAATTGTTTTCTTGGAAATTTTTCATTATGTTCAAATTCACTGATTTATATTTATAGTATTGTATTATTTGATTACGATATTCTTATATTAAGAATTTTATTATTTTCTGCCCTTGTCGAATTAAAACTTTATATTAAAGTAGTATCGTCATATTCAGATATTGGTATATTTTGATATTGATGTTTTCTCATATCTTGTGTGTTTTTGATTGTTTTATGATTACATTTTTATATGGTCACATGATTATTGTATGAAAATATTCTATGACTATATTGGAAGATAAGCATATTGTCATTTTGTTGCATGACTATTAGTTCGTTATTGTATTTGTATTTCTACTATCATTATATTGTTCTATTCTTAAATTACTATAATATTTTCCTATTGTTATATGAATACCTTTTTCATATTGCCATGTTGGTACATTCTTATTCTACTGCTATATTCTTATATTGGTACATGTTATGTTGTTACGTTAGTTGATTCTTATATTCTTATATTCTGATATTATATTTGTATGTGATATTTTCTATATTGTTACAATATTTGTATATCGTTTTGTTGTAATATGGGTATATTAGTACGTAAGTATATTAAATTAGTATATTGAGATATTTTGTATTCTTGTATTACTTATGAGTATATTGTATATATGTATACATACATATCTCATTATAAAATTTACATAAGATGATATTCTCATACTATCATGTTCTTGTGTGAGTATGATTTTTTGGAGTAGATCCTTATAATTGTAAACGCTTGCGCGCGCCGCCTCGGCAGCCGGGCCGGCCCCAGGACAGGAAAGGAGGAAAGAGGGTTTCGCGGGGTTAAAGGGGGGGGGGGTGGCGGGGGGAGGGGTGGGGGGGGGGGGAGGGGGGTGGGGGGAGGCCCCTCCCCCTGTATGAGCCACCGACAGGCGGACCCTCGACGGCATCGGTTTCCAAGCGATTGGGGGGGGTCCCACAGGGGGGGGGGGGGGGGGGGGGGGGTGGCGTCACAAAATTTTGCATGGGGGGAAGGGTTGGGTTAGGGGGAAGGAGGCCCGATCCGGGTCTGCTTGTTCCAGACGCTTCTCGGCAGGAAGCCGAGGCGAATTACTATGATATTACCATGGTATTATATCAGTTGTAATATAGGAGGGCCACAGAGACTTCAGTTCGTGGAAGAGAAATGCACGGGGAGCCTGCCACGCAAGCCTTGCAGCTTACATCTTGTGATCAATGGCCATACCTCAGGCATTCAATTGTGTGCGCATCTTGCGCTGACTGCATAATCTTGTAATAGCATAATAGAGTCATATATACGAATATCATAGTAGAATCATATATACATATACGAATATAATCGCTGGCCCTGGCCATCTCGGGTGGTTGTTGGTGTCGGTTACAAGGTTGCCACCGAGGTTTTGGTCACAAGTTGTGAGACGAAAGGATGCCCCCGCCGTTTGTTGCACTCCGCAATCGACTTTGAAGCTTTAGCCACATCATGAGCCGACCCTTTACACGTGCGTTCCGCATTCGCACCATTTCACACCCCACCCCCTAAGCTGCCAATAGCGCATTCACAGAGCCAGACTCGTTTGGGGAGCGATGGGGGGTCTAAACAAGCGAGTGCAACATGAGTTGTTCATGCGGGCTTGAGTTTTTATGTGTTGCATTCAATTGGTGTGTGCGTGCAGACAGGCAAAGAAACTGCGTCTCAATTTTGACGTTGCCTAGATACGTCTGGATTTCTTGCTGCATCTTCAATTGCCCAGGCGTGCCTGTTCCGTACCACTGGTTGCCTTGCCAGGCGTGACTGATTATTTGCACTTCACGTCCCTGTGGCGGGTGTGAACCATGCGAATACTATATATTTCCTTTCGAGCTGTAGTCAGCACCCCATTGAAGGATGCATTGCTGTCGGGGTTTGGCAGCCTGGACGAAAGGGTCCGTAATTGCTCTATCACTCATGGAAAATGACAAGTTGTGACTACAGCTCAAATGGTGTTGTCGGGTGAAAGATCCCTGAAAGATCCCTGAAAGTGCAGGCGCTGCTTGCCCAGCTCTGGCAGTCTAAGGGAAGGCGAACAGCAGGGGGCACATGCAGTAGTATGAAAAACAGGAAAAAAAGCGAATCAAGTAAGCAAGCAGTGAATGGTTGGAAGTATGAGCAAGTCTGGCGGTAATGTTTGTGATTGCCAGCCGTCGTTGCCGTGGCGCTACGGTATCGTGGTAGCACTAAGTAGCACTAATGCATGAGTCATAGCACATAGACGTAGAAGTAGTGGTAGTATAGGAGCCTCAGCCATCGTTATCATCGTACTTGTAGTGACCGTGGTGGTATTGCTCAGTGACTTAGTAGTTGTAGCAGTGTGGCAGTTGTAGCATAAGGAGTACCAGTAGAAGTAGTAGACGCTACAGTTTCCAAGCGTGAAGATGAATGGGAGCAGTACGACTGTATAACTCAACCCTGCTTCTGCAGACCCTTTCCAACGCTTGGAGTTGGAGCGAGCTGCTTGCAATGCCGTTTGTCGGGAGTACCCCGTACGCCCTCATTCTGTATGGCACCGCTGGCGGTGAATCGGGAACAACATGCTGAGGCCTCGGCGTTAAGGAGATAAGGAGGCTTGGTGACTACAGTCTTTTAAAGGCTTGCACTCACCAGAAGAATGGGCAAACAGGACTCAGCATGTTGGATGAACACAGTCGTCGCTTGAGTCAAGAGAGCCTACTCCTCGTCCTTCCCAGAAGTAGCTCCGGCGCCAGCGTGTGAATGTCTCACGAAAGAGCATGTGAAAAGTCAAGAACTCCGAAAGCAAGTTCCTTTGTGGTGCTGTCCACATACAGCTGGGGTCGGCGGACACTTAAGACGCACATCGGTTGAAATGGTCCCTCCCCTGGCCGCAAATGCGTGGTGGCCCCCCGTCTTGCTAAATGAGGCTACAAGGTCACTTCAGGTGACCGGGTTTTCATGTTGTGTGTGCGTTGCCCTGGCCTTCGTGACAGGACCGAAGTCATCACACACTTCTCATATCTTCTCATCACAAGTCCAGGGATCACTAGTCTGGCAATCTTGGTCGGATTGTGGGACATCCCGCGGCTGGAGCACTGCAAGGATGACCTCCTAGCATGACTGACTCAGATAAAGCGCACTGGGCTTATTGCTTTCAAGCTTGGGTTTCCTCGTGCAGTCTCATATTTTTTGCAAGCTCGCTGGGAAGTACTAGTCAGAGCCTCTTACCAGTCCTAATAAGCACCTGTTGAGACACCGGCAGGAGACTCTTGAGCAACTCCAAATGAGAGGATGCGATAGGCAACCGACAACTGACGTTTCGGGTTTGGCATCGCAACCCATGACGATCCATCGTTTCTCCTTGCGAAGTGAAGAGCAGCTCAGCTCTTGCAAGGCGCAAGTCACGATTTCAACATGCACATTCAAGAGGAGCACCTAGATGTTGAAGCCTGCAGGGGAAACCATAATCTAGACCCCCCAGTAGGACTACCGGAATGCATTCCGATTTCTCCGCCTTCACTTGAACTCGTCCGAGTCATCAGATCCCGCAGTCAACAGGATGATCGAGTGTCATGTTTGTAGATGCGCTTGGCATCTCTCCTCAGGGAGAATGACACATCATCGAAGCACACATCTGTCCCAAGATTCACGTATGGCATGTTTTTGTCGAGGGCTGTGCCGGCAAGAGCGGAGCCTCCAGAAAAGATGGTGGCAGACGCCTTTCAATCCTTCAGCATCCGACGACAAGATGACACGAGAAGAAAAAGGCCGGTGGGCCGGAGCCAAGCACTTCAGCTTGGAGATATGTGGAGGTGATGGTGCGTGCTCTTTGTATCATGGTGTCGAAGGCGCTGAACAGAGCTCCGTAACTCATCTTCAAAATCCTGCAGGCCCGATGCATCACTCAGTTATTCGTCTCCCAGGTGTTGTGTTGGAGACTTCCGAGTTGTTCACGCATGTGTGGCTCAGAAAGTCGAGGAGATCCGGATTCCAGGCCTACTGAGAGCAAGTGTCGGTCCAGGAGCCTGGCAGGAGCAGCTGGATGGCTTAGGGCTTAGGGTTTAGGGTTTAGGGTTTAGGGTTTAGGATCCCAGGATCGGCCTCAGGAGTCGCAAAAGAATGGGCCTTGCCTCGTTCTGCTATCAGCTTCTGTCTTCGCCTGTTGCTCCAATGTCAGAAATGTCAGTTGAAGCATCCCTGGACACTGGTGAAGCAAAGACCCTTAGCAACTTAGAATACTTGGGATACATGTCTTCGGTGCCGTTGCAGTCACGTGAGCAAAGGCCGGATCGAAGGGCCTCCTGTATCCGGACACCGAGAGGTTTTGTTTCCGCCAAACTTGTCAACTCGCTGCTTTCGTTCCGTTCGCTCTCACGCAGTCAGGACTGCCAGACATTGAGCTTGTGAGCTGTGATCAGTAGAATGAGACGCTGTGCTTGCATTGCTCAACTAGAAGATGTTGTTCAAAGGCCTTGAAGCAGCATCTACCACACCACCATCAGGTCTGCGGTTCTCCTGCTGGCAAACAATTGCGCCTAGTGAAAAGCTCCGCAAAATTTTCATTGGGTCTCGTTAGACCCTTCGCGAAAACCTCGGTATGCTGCCCATGGCTGGCACTGCACGCCTCCGAGAAGACACAGAAGTAATGTCACATACGTCGATTACATGACATACACCATACCAACGTAATGCATGCTGCCTGCTGCTGTCTTGAGGCGTTGCGGGAGGACCTGCCACACTTGTTCACGCCACTGCAGCTCACCGCAGCCACCGCAGCCGCGAAGCTGCGAGCTCCATCCCCTCTGCCTTTCAACGTAGTCATCTCGCCTCAGCAGGGCTTCTTGGCCCAGAGAATGTTCGCGGGAAACAAGTTCTCAACGTGATACGGTACCCGGTAGAGTATGGAGGCGGGATATTTAGAGCCGTTGCATTGAAGGGACACGAACTCTTATCCCCAGTGTCAGAACACTCAGCAAACGTGCGCGCATCTTATATGTAAATTGCTAAGACTTCCTGCAACTGTCGAAGAGACTTGAAGCATAAAGGCTGGAGCAGAGTCGATCTTATCCATGTCATTGAGGACAATGAATCGAGTCTTCCTTCTGTTCTTTGCCTTCGCGGGATCCAATGCCTTAAAGGCAGGGGCTTGCTGCTGTCCAGGTATCTGCAAGAATTCAGTGCCGCTCCCCAAGCCCCTTCAAGCCCATTTGACTCAAAGTTCTCTTGGGTTGGGGTATAAGTACGAAAGGCGACCAACAGGAATGACCAGGAACAACTCGACAAGGTCTCAAATGTCCTCTGTCGAGTTAAGATCTCCGACAGAGTCTGATTCGGTGGTTGGATACGGTACAAAGGAATGTCGGTGAGTTGAATTCAGTGTGAGAATCGGCACCATTGCCAAGTCAACAATCAAGCTTTCATGCGTGCTTTGCGCGAGATGCCTGCGCTACCGATCAATCTTGTTCATCCTTACGTACAGCTTCATGTACTGCATCTGTATTCCTACTTCTGATTCTGAAACTTGTGCTTGCTGCCGCTCATGTGATCTTGTGCTACAGAAGAGAGTTTTTTCATCTCGGCGGTGCCACCGTCGGGCTGTCGGGAGTGTACAGTCTCGACGCATGTCATTTGATCTTGAAGTTACATGCAGGGGACCACAGTTTAGCTGGAAGGTGCGAAGAGCACAAACCCGAAGTTCGACAGTTCTGTCCTGAAGGCCACACGGGCGTTCTTGAATGCCACCAACAAGACCGTGCTCACCAAGGACATCTCTGACCTTGAGGACACCGTGTCACGTGGCCAAGCCGAGGACGGTTGCGATTCTGAGGGTTTGGGATTTAAGCGCTTGAGGGCGAATTAGGGATGAGGTCTCTAGGACCGTCTCGACGATATGAGGGAATCCTAAGCACCGTCAATCAGCTTAGCAGGTTCCATCGAAGAAGGAGTGAACCACGTCCCAGCGCTGCAACAAAGCATTGAGGTGCTGAAGCTGGCGTGGGGTGGCAAGAATAAGACACCTCTATGCTCCCTTATGCTCCCCTTTCCAGATCTGAACAGCATGTTTCATTCGCATTGGATCGCAGACCCTCCGGGGCCCGTCAGTAGTGCAACACTTGCGGCTTGATTCCCACGAAGCAGCGCGTCGGCTTCTCCAAAGCGGCGCCTCGAACCACCACGCAACCTAAGAAGAAACGTGCAGGAACCGAGGCCGCTTTTGCTTTTTCATGCCACTGAGGCACCAGCTGCTGCAGCAAGAGGCGACGCCTTCCTTGGCGAATTTCGCGAAGGATCTGCAGAAGATCATCGACGATGACATGAAGGCTTCAGCACGCAAGTGTGGGGGAGATGTGGGGCTGCTTCGGATCCTCTTCCGCGTTCGGTGTCCTGGTTGGCCACACGCAGTTCTTACCTGAGCCCCATAGAAGGTAAATGTGATGCTACGATCACAAGTGCAAAGGAAAAGGGCAGCCTCCAATCCCCCGACACTGCATTCAGCGACCTCAAGCCAAGGCAGCTGTCCTCAAGGTGAAGGCCTCTCTCCAGACCGAGCTGGACAGGTGGAATGAAACGTTGTCAAAGATGCACAAAGCTGAGGTCAGTGAGGTCCGGTTGATAGTGGTTAATAACGGTTAGTCATGGTCCATAGTGGTTACTAATGGTTAAAAATTGATATAAAATGGTTAATCGTTGTTCATCGTGGTTAATGCAGTTGAGTGCAAATGGAACGCAGGCTTCGAGCACAGCCTTTGGGCTTAGGACGTCCGAAGCTGGGCTT
This sequence comes from Symbiodinium natans, assembly GCA_905221605.1. Lineage (NCBI taxonomy): Eukaryota > Dinophyceae > Suessiales > Symbiodiniaceae > Symbiodinium > Symbiodinium natans. Next base: position 108,401 of record CAJNDS010002664.1, on the reverse strand, counting down.
CAAGACTTGGCTTGCGAGGACGGGCACTACACCACTGGATATGACAAGCTCTGCCCTCAGAAGTTTGCATCTCCCGGTTCAGCTGGTATGTCTGTCAGCCCAAACCCAAGACGGCATGCCATGAAACTTATCGCAGGTGCGACTCCACCATGCTGGGAAGCGGGGAAGTTTCTTCAAAGAGCAGCGACTTGCCTGTGCTTGACTCCTAGGTTTCGGTTTAGGGGGCTCAGGGTGTGGGCCGAGGAAAGACCCGGTCACACACTTGAGATATCTTAAGGCTCCAGATTGCGATGTCTGTCTCGGTACGGGAAGGCCAGCATCTGCCACCCGCTGGCATAGCAGGCTAAACCACAAAGTGGCAGAAGAAGCTGTATGAGCTCCGAGACGACACATGTTGCCTTGCAGGGCAAAAGCACGTGGGCTCTATCCCTATTGGGGGGGACCGGGTCCTTCTGGGGGGCTCCAGTGCAAACTCCAACTCAACAGAGCAACCCCATGTAGATGTCAGGAACATGCAGTATTTGAGCCAGTTCTCAAGGGGTGCCAACCCCAAACCCTAAGCACTGCAATCGAGGGATTGGAGATGGAATTCCCACTTGCACGAGGCGTCTTCACAGCTGCTGCATCCCAGCACGAGACATGCCGCAAGGATAGCTGGTTCCATGTTTGGCATGCGAGGTTCTGAGTTGCGGTGCTGCAGCCTGCGTAGTGCGAGCTGCTTTAGCTGGCTCATGAGCAGCTGGCACAACTGAGTTCGTCCCCGGTACTTTGAACATAGCCCATATACCTCAGTAGGCCCTAAATAACCCCTAGGAGTCCCTAATAAGTGGGTCGCTCCTTGAGTCCCTTGATCCTGAAGCTTTTTGATGCTCTACACTCTGCTCGGCCTTGGCAGTGACAGGAGGAGGCCGAGGCTGAGACTGCGTTCTCCACATGCTCGAGCGAGGAGTCGTCCTTGAAGACCGCCAAGGAGGGGGCCGAGGGTTGAAGCAGGGTGAAAACGGAGTTGGGCCCCAAAACCCCCAAACCCCCAAAGCCCCTATACTCTACTTGGGCTCTCAAGGTTAAGAGACCGCCACGGACCCCAGAGGCCCCCTACCTGTCAAGAGCTGGCTTAGACTCGGCCATAAGGAATGCTTGGGCTTGGGCTGAGATGCCGGCATCTGAAGCTCGAAGCATGATTCGTGCTAGTGTGGTTACAGGGTTTAGGGTTTAGGGCTCAAGGGTTTAGGGTTTAGGGACTACTGAGAATGAGTATTACCCTAGACCACTACCCTAAACCCTAAAGCAATAGTGGTAGTCATAGCAGTCATAGCGACTTAGTGAAGTTGCAGCCAAAAGCGTTACGACCAGGACTCGGCCTGCAAGGTGGTCGCCGATTACGACAAGATCAGCAATGGGAGTCCTGGCCGCTTAAGCCTGAGCCCCCCCAATATACAAAATTCAAGCATATATGATATAGTAAAATGATGGAAGGATATAGTGATATCAAGATAGAATGATGAAAGAATATATGTAATCATATACCACCCTTCCCATACCCCCCACACCCCCCAACAGAGCCCCACTGCTGCGGCCAAATCGGAACCCCTAAACAGCGTTCTCAGGAATTGTGGCAAGAATAGTGGAGAGGACTATGTCGCCTACACCGCGAGGCACGCAGAAAATGAACAGCAAGTATATCAGATGTGAGAGCATCAGCACACTTCACCCACAGAGGTCTTGGGACCATCCGCACCCATAGTGCTGGTTCAGCACTGAACCCCCGAGCAACCGCGAGTCTCTTAGCTTCTGTGTCAGCCAGTGGCAGGCTGATGAAGTACTATGAGGCCGAGAACAAGAAGGGCAAAGAGGCTGAGGCTGGGGGATCGGATACCGGCTCAAAAAGTTGGGCCCTGACAGCCTTGCCCGAGCCCAAATGATGAGTGGGTGGTCCACTGCAGACGAAGGGAAGCATGACATCAGAGTTAGAGTTTCTGAGAGGAAGATTGGAAAACTGGAGCGTGGCCCCGCGAATGGTGGCACGCTGGGCCTTCTGAATTCATGGAAAACGGCTAGGCGAACAGAAAAGGGGCCTGCGTCCATTGGATCACAGAGCCTTGCAAGTCGATGCTGACGCATCGAGCGGACTGGTTCCCACATGAATGCGGCCTTGCACTGCCCAGGAACAAGGGTCAAACGTTTCGAAAAATCTCGGGTGGAATATGGGTTTAGGGTTTAGGTTGAGCGCATGCGTGCGCGCATGTGTGTTGTTTATCTCCTCACTGCATGAAATCACACTTGTGAAAAGCACACATTCATGGATTCATTCAATTAGCAGTACCACCGGCAGCCAGCGCTCAGCATACTCGAAAAGGCGATGCTGAAAAGAAGATAAGGGTAGCAGGCCGTGCATTGAAGCGATGGAGCAGTCATGCTTTGCAAAGCCCGCGAAACCGGCGCACAGTGGAAGAGTTAGTGAGCGTAGGGCTGACGAGCCGTCCCTACGAGGCCAAGTGCGATGAGGCCACCAAAGTGCACAACTCGAAGTCCACATCCTGCTCAGATCTGAAGTCTGCCTGGACCACGCATCTGGCATGATGTTCAGCAATGATGAGTAAAGCTTAAGTCCTTTAAAACATCCCTAAACCCTAACGGCCCTAAACCCTGTTGTTTTTAGATCGGACTTCAGTCTCCGAATTACGTTTGGCTTTCTCGTAGCCTACACTCCCACACCTACAGGGCACCTCCCTGAATGTAGCCATGTAGTCATACGTAACCCAACTCTTCCAAAGTCCGGAGATGGCGCCCTCTCACATCCTTTCACCACAGCCACTCGAGATGCCCCTGCACCTCATACGAGACTTGAAGGCTGTAGGGTTTAGGGTTCCACCCGAATTTTCAGCTGGCAGTGGAGCCAGTGCCACCCCCCCCTAGCCTAGGAAGAAGGCAGCATGCGACAAGCAGCAAGACACCATGGATGCGGCGTCGTGCGAGATCCAGTCCACGTCCGAAAACGCTATTTGGGCAGCAAAGCTTTGGGAAAGTGCCCCCCCCTTCGTCCCCCAGGCTTGCTCACAATAGCACCACCTAAGTGACCAGATAAGATGCACAACAGAACCTGAAAGTTTTGTGTGTTTGCTGCATTCGTTCCTGCTGACTGTTACGTCAGTTCCTGAGGAAGCGAAAAATGAAGCAAACTCGGCCAGATGTGCTCTTTCCCTGGAAGAGCTTTGTAAAGAGCTTGCTTGCCTCAGGTTTGCAAGGTCTATGATGACTGCTACTCCTCCGCCACCAGCTCCTACAACAATGACAAGACCTCCGTGGGGACGCAGGAGGACCATCCTCGACCCCGAATGTTTAGGTTTAGGGTTCCGGGTTTCGGTCTCAGGGTTTAGGTTTCGGGTTGTTCAGGAGGCTCGGGGGTCTTGAATTCTGCCCCTTACTGACCGTGAGGGGTAGGAGCACCTTGCAAAGAAGCATGGGCACAGCAAAGCATGCGAACCTTGTGATCGTTGTGCGCGCATGTGTTTTCAGTTGTCCAAGAATAAGCCCTTGGGGGGTCCCAAGCCAGTCCCCAGCCCATGCCAATCCACACGCAACAAGTTAACAGCAGCATTCCTGAAGAGCTGTATGGAGGCAGCCATCAAGAACGAGTGGAAGGCACTGCTGCACCTGGAATGTCTCTTGAAGGCCACCCGCTAAGCCCTAAACCCTTGCTTCGAACGTCAGCCGGCCCTTGGGGGGGTCGAAGCTAGGACGGGGCTGGTTCAATGAGCTTAGCCCTGTTTAGGGTTTATGGGTTTAGGGTTCAGGGTGCTGTATAGCCCTGTCTTTCTCAAGCGTGTTTATCCCATGAGAACTGATGAGGTCTTCGCCTTGTCTGACACCGAGAAGGCAAACGCAATGAAAGCTTGCAACAGCAAGAACTACGCGCCTTGGGGCGATGTGGACTCTAGAGTCTTGTGGGTGGAGGGCCCTCACGGGGGAAATCTTGAGATGCCACGGCTTGGGCGGTTCTTGGGGCTCGGCGAGCTGGTTCAAGGTCTGGGTCACAAAAAGGGGACCCCAGTTTTCGGACCCTAGGCCCTAAACCCTAAACTGGCATGTGCGTGTCTCCTTCGCAGCCAAGGACTCCGAAGCCAACAGTGCCCTCACTTTGACGCGCCGCGGCCAAAAGAGGTTTGATAGACCAGCTCCATGGCGCCCAACTGCACTGTCTCAACTCTGCTTTGCTTTAAGCACGAAGTTTCTGCAAGCCGATGACCAAGAGACCTAAACTCGAACTCGGAATCTCACAATTTCCAAACTCAATGCGGTAGCACAGCTCAGGTACCCATCGCCAGTGCCCAGGGATGCCAAGGCTTGCCCCCCTCAGGCCACCGAAAAAGCTGGCTTCAGAAGTGCACCAACCGATCCACACACTGAGGGTTGACCGCTGTGTTGCTGTGTGGCTGCGATGAGGTAACACGTAGCACAGGAATCGTCTGATGCGCGTCCCCTGCGGCTAGCTGCAACCGCCCGGTGCAGGGCTCGGTGGAGTCCAAGGCGCTGGTTGCCGGACGCGACAACTACAAGGCCTTGGCCGTCTAGAAAGTCCTGAGACCAATAGGCTTCTGACGTCGGATCATGTCGGATCAACATGGGATTACTCTTGACTACATGGCAAACACGGGTTGCACTTCAAGGGATACAGGGCTGAGACTTGGCGTTTCCCGCGTTAGAAAGTGTCGCTGGGGGCCGCGCCTGCTCTGGGCCGAGCAGGGTCGCTTTGCGCGCTGGGATGTGCGCAAAAAGAAGTGGCGATGGCGCATGATGGCCTGCCATCCTGGATAGCAAAATGTCGGCCCCTGCAGTTCAGCAATACAATACAATTTGCAAAGGGCGAAAACTCGGAAGACGTTGCCGGAGGATACTGAGGATAAGCTCATTCTGAAAAACGAGTTGCAGGTGATACATGGGCAAGGGCCACACGTATCTGTGGAAGAGGAAAACAAGCATGAGGGGCACCAGGAAAGAGGGCAAAAATGTGCCTGCTTGCTGTGCCATCATTGACGCTCCGAGGCAGAGAGGCCCTTGCACCGTCTCCCACAAATGTCCCTGAACGACCCAAGACAGGCGAAGTACTACCAGCTGCCGTCCAACGCCCCGTCCAAGACTTGCACAGCCGAACCTTCGACGCCAATCTTAGAGATTTTTGGGGTTTAGGGTTTAGGGTGAGGGAGCCTTAGACTTGTAGCAGGCTCCGTGTCGGGCTGTTGGGATAAAAGGCTGCTTGCAGGGTTGATTAAGAAACCGAAGGATCATCAAATAAGCCGACAAGGACACTACTCATGAGACTCGCCCCCAACTTCGTTACACTTTCCGCTAGACCAGGTTGTTTTAAAACAACCTGTTTTAAAACAACCCTTGTTTTAAAACAACCCGAGGCATGCTGCGCGACCTGTGACAGCTTCACTTGCCCCGACGGCTATGTGCAGAAGTCCAACGCCGCTAGCATCTTCGGGGAGCTCAGAGATCTGTGGCCCGGCTTGAGAATCATCGGTTGGGATGTTAAACCCTTATACTAAGAGTCCTTAATAGGGATCCTAGGAGGGGATGCAAAGTTCCCGTTTAAGGACTGTTGAGATAAGGCTCCAAGTCATAGACAAGTTGGGGAGGGCTGGAAGCTTCTATCGCTTGAGCGGCTACACTGGTCGGGCGGAGGTAACTCAACAACTTTGATGCTGCAGGTGCTGCGACAGTTCCAGGTTCTCCGGCAGCAAAATCTTGAAGACGAAGGCGGGGTTGGGGGGGGGGGGCATGCCGATGCGGTCGGTCTACTAAACCTTTCTCACCAACGTTTTCCCACTTACACGCCTGAACCCCTTTGTCCTGCCACAAAAGTATTCACGTCTGAGTCATTCCACAGAGCCGCCGATGATGGAAACCGCACTTCAGTGCGTGCACCCATTCATCGCCTACCTATTCTCCGACATTGAGCAAAGCTTGTCGTGTCTTCACACGCATGTGCGGGTGCTCGCACGCGCACGCCACTTGTTGTTTGGATCATGTGGATCATGCTTGTTACCTTTGAAACCAAGCCCAAGCAGTTCTCTTGCCCTAATGATGCAAACACGTTACAGCTCAATATGTCTCCATACCTGATACTGATTTATTCTCGAGTTTGGACTCGTAGTATGTAGTGGCACTGGGGAACCTCGTGCAGTGGAGTTTACAACGCCGAGCGTAATTTCCATGATAAGGTTTCGACCCAGTCCTTGTGCATATCGAAGCAAATGGCGAGCCGGTGCACATCCCGGCAAACTCAAGTCTAGACACCACACTACGAAATACTGAAAGCTTGAAGCAAGCAGCCCGAACCATATCACAGCACTCTGAAAAAGCAGCAACTCAATCTCGCAATACTTGTCGATACCTTGGAACCTTCCTTCTTTGCACAAAACAGGCTTGGGAGGACACGCGCTTTGGCTTGGTATGGATTGGCGTGGTGTGTGGGAGCCAAAGCATTGCGCAAAACATGTTTTGGGTTCTGGGTTGACGGGTTTAGGTTGTCTAGGGTTGGGGCTGGGGTTTAGGGTTCATTGGTTGGACTGCAACGTGGCTTTGGAGTATGTTCAGCTTTCACCAGGGATGGAGATTGCACTTATTTGGCTGGCCACATGCAGGTTTCGAGCTGGCCTGGTGGCTAAGCTTAAGCTCAGTTTCGGATTCATGATCAGAGGCATTAGTTATGCGCGGCGATGGGGACACAAAAGCTCCAGCGCAAGCAAGGACGCAAGGAGCTCTGGGTCTAATCTCAGCAAAATCTGAGTGAATACAGAAACAGCAAATCACCACCTGTTTGCATCAGAAACGGTGCGGGTGATCGCGTGCGAATCAGCTGTTTCCTAGTTTTCAGCCATGTTCACCATTCTGGTTCCCGATTGTCTAGGAGTGAGTAGCTAGCTTTTCTAAGGCTTGTTGTGCTACCCTAAACCCCAAACCCTTTTCAGGTTGGTGGGCTGGTTGCCCTCGAATCTGAAGAGCACTAACTGGGTGCCATGCTACCGCAAGTCGACTCGCAGCTCGGCAACGACCAAGCTTCTATGTTCATTAGGGTTTAGGGTTTAGGGTCTAGGGGGCTAGAAGATCCAGTTGTCGATGCAGCCCCGAACTCCTTGTTGGCTTGATTTTGTAAAAGGGACAAGTCTCTGATACCCTTTGACAGCGCTGGAAGTTGAAGCGGCAGCCCTGTACATTTGCGGCGTGAGAGGTGGGTTCGTTGCCTGAAGGGTTAGCAAAGTGAATCCAGAGAACATTGCGTCCATGCATGCGAGCGTGTGCGACCAGACATGACCAGACTACAGACCACTCTTTGCAAGTGCTGAGCATTTTGCAGCACTCGCCCCGTGCCGTTGCATACCTTGCCGACTCAGCATTGGGCTCGGCAACGGGCCCCAGGAACTTCGAATGGCCAGTGGTGGAACAAATGCCGTTCGTATGCGAACACTTTGACCGTCATGAAGCAACTGGGACAACAAAGTTTGGAGGCGAAGGGTTCCACTGATATTTTGGAGGTTGCGGGCAACAGTTCAGGATCATGGCCGAAGCCGTAGGTTGTGAGTCTTGTTGAAACTCTGATGGGCTCTTCGCTCGAACTAATATCATGCAGTACGCAACCATGAATAAGACATCCAAACGAAACAAACTTACTACATATATATATATATATATATATGCTACCCCCCCCCCTCCAAAACCTACCGTTTTCTAATTTTCTACACTTGCGTGACACCAAAACGCTTCAAAATTGAGACCGGCTTCCTAAATCCTTTAACCTTATTCGCACAATTTTCTATTGCATAAACCCCTATTTCCGAAAAAACGAAGCCTGTTCCCAAAATCCTGCTCGCTAAGTCCGAAAGCACGGGATCCCTACATCGTATTCCCTGAATCATATTCCCTCAGTCCCTAAATCTGGTGCGGGCGGGGGGGGGGCGGTGGGTCACTAAATGGCTCACTAAATCTTCTCGCTAAATCCTAAAGAGCGGGGTCCCTAAATCATATTCCCATGATTTTACTCCCTAAGTCTTTTCCCAAAGCCCTAAAGAGGGAAGTCTTGAAATTCTGAAGAGGAGAGCCGCTGAATTCCAAAAGGGAATTACTACCTCCACATTTAAAGAAATATTTTTCGTCGAAAATCCGGCTGTGAGACTGCTTTCCATTACGGGGGTTTCCATATGGGGAAATACCGCCACATTGAAAGAATTGTTTCCGGGGGGGTTCAAAAATCTGTCTGCAGGCTTCGTTTTTGATTTCTGAGCTGCAGTCTGGATCGTCGAAACTACAATATATTCCTAATGTGCTTAATAGAGAATGCATACATTGCCATGGTCTCATTATTGCAGTGCCCTGCCTTTCTTACTTATTGCGGTGGGCCGGGGGTCCCACCAATTAAACAGATGCTCGGATAAAATCTTATCGGGATCCCTAGATCTGGTTCCCTGAAATTAACTCGCTAAGGCCGCCTAAAGGGGGGGGGGGCTAAATCCTAAAGAGGAGGTCCCCTAAATCCTAAAAAGCATTCCCTTAGTTTTACTCTCTAAATCCTATTGCTTAAGCCTTAAAGAGGGGTGTCCTAAAGAGGGGGATCCTTACTGTAAATCTTAAAAATGAGCCTCTCCTTCTACATCATAAAACAAAGAACCTTGCTCAGTAGATCTTATCGCTAAAGTCAACAAAGAAGGATCCCTCAATCTTATTCTCTTAATTTTACTCCCTAAATCCTATTGGGGAAGGGGGGGTGGGAGGGAGTCACCAAATCCTAAAGAGGGAACCTAAAAAATAGCCTTAAAACCCCAAAAATGAGACCCCCCCCCCTAACTCATACAAAAGCCCACCTTGCTCAATAAATCTTCTCGCTAACGCTAAAGCCTTAGCGATAAGGTTTGGGCTCCCTTAGAAAATAGGATTTGGGAACTAAGCTTTGGGATGCTCCCCACTTCAGCGCCTATTCCCTAAATCCTGCTCGCCAAAAAGTCCTAAAGAGCGGGATCCAATATAATGATGAAATATGTCCGATTCAAACTTGAATCGGCCGATTCAGTTTTGAATCGACCCTCAAACTAAAGATTGAAGTCGTCGTAATGTTGCAATACTCACATGCATATTCATACTGTGTATCGGCTTTATATGTATGAGTTGGCATGTAATCTGTGTACTCAATCTCCACAACACAACAAATTTGCTTATAAGGACTTAGTTTGCTTCTAATTAAAAGGGGAGAGGGTGCCAGGGGTCGGTCTTCCAAAATAAGCAGGACCAAAAAACACTCCCCACCACCCCCCTCCCCCCCCCCTCCCCTCTACTTCACTCCGCTGCGCGTTCTGCGTTTGTTTAAGGGTGTTGTCAGGCTTATTCTCCAAAACCCTATCGGTCCAGGGTTTAGGGTGTTAACGTAGGGTTAAGCAATTAAACCTCAACCCTGGACCTTTAAACACCCTATAGGGTTAAGGTTTAAAGGTTTAGGATTAAGTTTAGACATGTAAACCTTGACCTACAACTCAACGGAAACGCGAAACCTTTAACCCTTGCAGGGTTAAGGTTTAAAGGTATAGGGTTTAAGATATAGGCACTCTAAACCCCTATCGATCCAGGGTTTAGGGTTTTAAAGAAAAGCCCCGAAACCCTTAGAATGAAACAAATAATTAAGCCTAATTCTTTAACCTTTAAACCCTGTAGGGTTAAGATTTAAAGGTTTAGGGTTTAAGATATAGGCATTTAAACCTTGACCTGCCAGTACACCGAAACCCTTAAACTTTATGGGTTAATTCAAGGTCTAGGGTTTAAGATATTGGTAGTGAACCCTTGACGTGCAATTAAACCGAAACCTGCAGCCTGAAAACTTTATAGGGTTAAGGTCTAAAGGTTTAGGGCTTAAGATAAATGATTTTCAACCTAAGCCTGCAATTAAACTGAAACACATAACCTTCAAACCTTATATGAGGAGTACGCGTATGCTATGGCTGGAAACTGCGCGTTTATAGCCCAAGCTGCGCGTCGAAATTGAGTCGATTCAACGCATACATACTGGAACCACTTTCAGTGGCGTAATATACAATACCATGGCCTAGAGTTGCGGAATATATTTTTTAACCATAAGAAAAAATCTTCAGGACCGGGAGTTTTAAAACTCCTTGCTTAGCCATTTAAAACTCCTGCCACCGAAGATTGAAGATTGTCGGGGCCAAGAGTTTTAAAACTCCTTGCTTAGCCACGAGAGGAGTTTTAAAACTCCTGCCACTGAAGATTGAAGATTGAAGATTCCCCGGAACTCTTTCCAGGAATCTTCAGTCTTCAATCTTCGGGGCCAGGAGTTTTAAAACTCCTTACTTAGCCACAAGAGGAGTTTTAAAACTCCCGGCCCCTAAGATTGAAGATTCCTGGAAAGAGTTCTGGGGAATCTTCAATCTTCAATCTTCGGGGCCAGGAGTTTTAAAACTCCTTGCTTAGCCACAAGAGGAGTTTTAAAACTCCCGGCCCCTAAGCTTGAAGATTGAAGATTCCTGGAAAGAGTTCTGGGGAATCTTCAATCTTCAATCTTCGGGGCCAGGAGTTTTAAAACTCCTTGCTTAGCCACAAGAGGAGTTTTAAAACTCCTGGCCCTGCAGATTTTTTCGGCGTCTTTAAGTATTTGCTATTTCGTATTTTATGTATATCTATAGATATATGTCCATATATATATCCGGCTTCGAATATAGTAAACACGTCTCGACATAGAAAAGGGTATGAAACGGTAGGTTTTGGGGGGGGGTACCATATATATATATTTATTTATTTATTTTAAGGGGCTGCGCCCATGGGCGGGCAGCGCACGCAGAAGCCCGGGGCGAGCAGTTTCTAAGCATGTTGAGGCCCCTAAACTCCCTTAAAATCTCTAAGCGTTAAGTTTCTAAGCATTTTCAGGCCCCTAAACTCCCTTCAAATCTCTAAGCGTTTGAGGCCCCTAGACTCCCTTAACGGCCTTAACGGTTCTAAGCACTCCCTTTTTCCTAGCCCCGGGCTTAGACACGTCGCTTATGCCCGCCCTTTGGGGGGCCTCATGCTCCTGATGCGCCCCCGGGGTCCCGCCCCGGGAGCCGCTGATGCTCCTGATGCGCGCCTGGGGGTCCCGGGCTGGACCCGCTGATGCTCATGATGCGCGCCCTCTGGGGGCCTGCGTGGCGACGCAAAAAACCACGAAAAAAAAACCGTTCACCGGCGGCACGCGGGGGTCGGCGGCACTGGCGTCCGGCCTAATCCGGCCCCCGCGCCGCCCGTGGTCCAGGGCGGAGCCCGCGTCGCACTAAAGCGCTAGCTTTAAGGGGCGAGCGCCCGAGCCGCCGACCCCGCCCAAAATTGCTTCAAATTCGCGCGGGGCCCTTCGGGAGGCCTCCAAAACGGCATCCAAGGGGACGCAACACGCGGTGGTGCGAAAAGCACGAAAACCTCGTAAAAACCATGGGTTTTTACGAAAAACCGAGGCCACAAAACACCCGCAGCACCCCATTAAACCCTCACGGGCGCGCATCATCGGCCCTAGCTTTTCACATGGGGCGCGCGCCAGGCCGAAACCACGTTTTTCAAGGTTTGGGGGGGGTACCGGAAGCCCAAAACCAGGCGAGCATCATGAGCATCAGCAGCCCTGGCCCGCGGGCCCAAGGCAATAAAAAACGCTGAAAAACGCTGAAATCACCGTAAATACCGTGTTTTTATGAGGTTTTTCACGCGTGCCTCCGACCCCCACCCCTGTTGCCCTTGACCCGCCCCCAAAGTGCGCATCATCGAAACCCACGTCCGGGGGGGGGTCTGCTGATGCTGCTGATGCGCGGGGTCCGGGCGCATCATCGAGCCATCGCTTCTCTTGGGCTTCGTGGGGGGGTCCGGGCCCACGGCCCAGAGACCCAGCTGATGCTCATGATGCTCGGTTTGGGGGGGTGTTCCAACAGCAGAAAACCTCGTAAATACCGAGTGTTTTGTGGGTCCACGTAAAAACGCCCCTAAAATCGCTCATTTTACGCGCTCGAACGGCTTCGTGCCTACAAAACACCCGAACAGCAGGACCCCGAATGCCCTTAAGGGCATTCGGGGTCTTGCTTTTGGGGGTTTCGTGGGCACGCAAGCGTTCAAGCACATACAATCGGCGTGTTTAAGGGGGTTTTGGATGGCCTGGGGGAGGCCGCTGATGCTCATGATGCTCCCTTTCCTGGGTCCCAAAAGGCTTCCCAAGCCCAAAAACACGTGTTTACAGCGTTTTCTGAAGGTTTTTCGAAGGCAAAACGCATGCATAGAATGCTTTTAAGGCCCCCAAACCAACCCCACTGATGCTCCTGATGCGGGTGCGCGCGCGCGCGCGCGGCGCGCGGGCGCGCGGGGGAGGGAGGGGGGGCGAAGGCAGGAGAAAGAGAGACAGAGAGAAGGAGAGGACAAAGACACGGGAAAGAGAAGACAGTGCCAAGGTTCAAGGTTTCGTGCTTTGGGGGGCGGGGGCCGGCCCGTGCCGCTAGGCCTGAAATTCTGCTTCGCAGAAGGCCAGAGGCCAGCAAGGCTATTCCCGGGACGACCCGGGCTAAAAGGTCCGCATTTGCTCGGTCCTTTGGGGACCTCGCGCTGCCCGATTTAATGGCTACCGCCAGTGCCGCCGACCCCAGACCCAAGACAGTCGCATTGGGGCGGAAGGCAGGGTGGAGCGCGGGCAGGCGGGGGGGGCGGGGGCGGGGGGGGTGGGGGTGGGTGGGGGTGGAAAGGGGGGCGGCGGGGGTGGGGGGTGTGGGGGGTGACGGTAGAGGGTTGGTGTCGGATTAGGGAGTTGGGGGCGGAAGGCAGGGGTGGACTGGGGGGCATAGAGATGAAGAAGCGATGAGAGCGGTGAGAGCGGGGGGGCGGTCGGATGGTGCACGATGGTGGGAGGGGGTAATGATGAGGGACGGTCGAGGGTTGGTGGAGTTGGGGGCGGAAGGCAGGGGAGTGATGAGAGCGGGGAGGCGGTTAGGGCGGGCGTGGATTGGAATCCCTCAAACTAGAGATTTGTCAGGGGCGGAGTAGGGGGTAGGGGCCTAGGAGGGAAGGGATGGGGGGGGTGGGGGGGGGTGGGGTTTCAGAGTCGAGGCGGCGGGTGGGGGTTGAGGGTAAAGGGTTGGTGTCAGGGAGGGAGGGGTGGAGGGAGGGGGAGTGATGAGAGCGGTGAGGGCGGTCAGGGCGGGCATGGACTGGAATCCTTAAAACACTAAAGATTGGTCAGGGGCGGCGAGGCCTACAGGGTGGGGGTGGCGGGGGGGTGGGGGGGGGAGAGCGGTGCAGGGCGGGCATGGACTGGTTTCCTTTAAAACACCAGAGATTGGTCAGGGGCGGAGTAGGGGCGAGGCCGACAGGAGGGTGGGGGCGGGTGGGGGGGCTGGGGGGGGGTGGGGGGGGTGGGGGGGTGGGGGGTGGGGGGGGGGGGGGGGGTGGGGGGGGGGTGGGGGGGGGGGAGAAGGGGGGCGTGGACTGGTTTTTTTTTTAAAACACCAGAGATTGGTCAGGGGCGGGTAGGGGTAGGGGCGAGGCCTACAGGAGGGGGGGGCCGTGGGGGGGGTTGGGGGGGGGTGGGGGGGTGGGGGGGTGTGGGGGGAGGTGGGGGGGGTGGGGGGGGTGGGGGGGGTGGGGGGGGGGCATGCACTGGACCCTTTAAACCACCTGAATGGATGGGGTGGGGGGGGGTCAAAGGTCCAATCATGGGTGAGGGCGATGGGTGGCGGGGTTTGGGCATGCACTAAAGCCAAACAATGCAAAAACACTCCAATTCAAGGTGTCATGAGCAGCATGCTGTGAGAGCGGGTGAGGGCGGTGAGGGCGGTGGGGGGTCTTCACTGACGCCGCCCTGCTACCGCTGGGGTCGGCGGATATGTTTTCTGGCCTGGTGTTCGGAAACTCTTCCTGAAACGATTATTGATTTCAGGTTTGTTGTTAGGACACGTTTTGGTTTTATCCTTTATGTCGCGGTGGGTGGTGGAGGCCGGCGGAGGGCCAGGGAGTGGAGGGACCAGGCCAGGAGACCGGGCGGACACCGGTCGAGGAGGCGAGGAGATTGGTTTTCTCAGAAACCTAGCAGCCCTACACCGAGGGTGGGCACAAGCGCATACAACGGCAAACAACAGCAGCAGCAACGACAAAAGATCGCGGCCATCATCCTGCTATATCCTGCTCTTTGCTCCTCTACAAGTATTTAGTTCTTGTTTTGCGTTTCCAAGGTTGAGCACTGGCAAAGTCATCGGCGGATCCTTGCCAAGCAGCCCTTGAAAATGTCGGAAAGAAGGCAGCCAAAAGAGGTCACCGAGGTCCGTGATTTGTCAGTTGATGGGCCATTTAAGTCAAAGAAGAGTCGGGCCACTGCCAGCGCATGAAAAATGCTGCCAAAGTCGCAATCTTGTTTGTGTTGGGATCTTGAGGTGACTCAGCTAAGGCTTCAGCAAGGCAGGTCGAGGCCATGGATCGTACACAAATCAAAACGCCTGGAGCCCAGTGTCGGGCTTTGAGTGACTGGAACCGCTGCTCGCCCGAACACAGCTGCATAAACCTGAACAGACCCTGGAACACAACCTCGTGCAACTAAGCGCAACTCTGCCCAGACGGGAGACAGCTGGCTGTTCTCGCTCACGAACGGCTTCAAGCACAACGTGTGCCTCGGTCGTGCTGAGAAGCTGTGGAGGTTTATGTTTGGTGAAAAGTGTGGGGACGGAGCTGAAGATTGGACAGCTGAAGGGAGGTTCGAGGTGCCGGGTCGGGTCGACTTGACTCTATGCTCTGGCCCTGGCCTTGCACCGCTTGCAAGCCTCATCTGAAGGGCTCACAAGAAGCTCCTAAGTAGCGGATCCACGGCATCGTAGTACATCATAGTACATGAGGCAAGTGTCGGCTCATCAGCCCTCAATGACGAACCTCTTCAAAAGCCCCTGCGGCAGCTGGCTCTTGCGCTGAAGAACCTCATATGAAGATCGAGTTGTCTCGTGGGCCGTCCAGGTACCGGTACAATCAGTATTCCATCTACGGGCATTCCAACTATGGGCCCACCTTCGGCGGAGGGCACGACCTCTACGTTCCTGGTAACGAGGATGGGGATACATCCAGTTACTGTCGCTGGTCACATTCAGCAGAAGGTTTTCAGCTGTCGGATCTGAGGGCTCAGCACACTCTAGGGTCAGGGCTCGAAACCTTGGTGTGAAGCTCCTACCTGATGTTGCAAAGGCAACCCCCACACGGCTAAAACGGTGCTTTGGGGCGAAGCTCTGCTATGCCCTGCTTGTTTTTCAAAACTGAAGATGTCTGGCACTTTCTGCTGTCGGTCTTCGATTCTTGAGCCCAACGTCACTAGGCCAGATAAGCGGTACTCAGTGGTTTGCGCATGCCAAGGCAACCTTGGCCATACGTACTCATGCCGCACGAGTAGCTATGGCCAGACCGCCTGTCGAAACGACTTCTGCGGGCAGTACAATGGGTTCTCGGTTGAGGAGCTGGAGACCTACTACCCATCACGGTACCTTGGAGGTGGTGTTGAAATGTTATGTTAATGCCGATGTGCTTCTGCCGGAAGAAACCACCTGACACCCTGAGGGCTTGCATCATTGAAGGTTTCCAGCTTTGGGGCACCAAGGTAAACAGCCAAGCTGCATCTCCGAGGCTCTACCACTTTACCGACGCCGACCATGAGAGGGTAGTACAGAAGCTACAACCTGTGTGCCCCATCATCGGTGCCTCATCGGGACTCCCCATATATCGATTCAAAGCTCACTGAGGGCTCTCATGATTTGCGGGGGTTCAGGTTGCTTGTCTTCTTGACAAGTTGCTGTTCAAGGCCCTTTGCAGCAAGGAACCAGCTACCTTCTGGAAAAAGATCGGCGCTCTACCTAAGCCATGCCCACCTTGCCAAGGCTCAGGGCTAAAAGATTGCTTGTTTGAAAGGGCGAGTCTTTTCTACAGGAATAATTGCATCGCAGTTTTTATCCCGATGTTAAACGCCTTGGAACTCGTCAACCCTAAAGCCGGGGCAAGCCGAGGTTCCTGTTTTTTCTTTTAATGGGTTCACTTCACCATCACATCATCGTCATCATCAACAGAATCATCATCATCATCATCATGATGTTCATCATATTTCATAATCAAACTCATGATAATGTAACAAAAAGGGGCGAATTGCTTGCTGGCCCCGCCTGCATGGCCTATCATGGCTGTGGCGGTTCTTACGGGCTCAACAAGGCTTTCTGGCGAGATCCAGAACGCGCAGATCCAGGACCTTCAATCAGCAACCACCTGTGCCTATACCAGACAGTGCAAGTGCGACATGTGGCTCCGACCTCGCCTTGAGATTGTGTCGTTTAGGACATTTTGGGGCAGGCGCTTGGGAGGTGCTCTGTTTGACTCTTAGGGTTTAGGGTTCAAGGTGGACGTGTTAGTGTTGTTGCAGGTCGGATCCGTCACAGCTTAGCTTGCAGCTTCTGTGCGCTCACATGGCCAGGCTCCAGAATTGTAGTTGGTTCATGGCAGATTTCAGTCTTGTCATGTGGCATCGGAGGTGTATATCAAGATCTCCCTCATCGAAACCTGGGGCCACAGAGCGCCCCTCGAGCATACTCAACCTGTGGCATGCAACGACTTGCGCAACCAGAAGGCCCACCAAACAGCCATTCCACACTTTAGCCATGGTCTAAGACTCTAAGGGCTCCGCATGAGATTCGGACGTTGTCGAGCCGCTTTTCCTGTAGTCTTTGTGGGATGACAAGCCTCTGGCGCGCCATCTCGGGGAAGCGCAGCCCGGTGGGCGAGCCTTCCGAGGCGCCTCGGCAACAAAAGGAGGGGAGGGGGGGGGGGGGAGGACACATGGGGTTATGCCACACGTACTTGCAGGGTATAGTAAGTATGGTAGACTGTTGTCGTCACTTGTCGCATGTATGCTTGAAAGGGTGCACAGGGTGTCCCGGAGGCACGGCCCAGTGGCTGGCTTCCGCCCATCCTGCAAAACGCTGAGTCCCACGAAAGGCCTGCAGTCGCCCCAGTCGCCGGTGTAGGACTCAATAGGATTCAGTTGGACTCTGTAGGACTCTGAATTGGTGCCTCCCTTCACCTTGCTTCAAGATGGTCCAACACAGCTGCGCAGGGACGACTTCCACCTGATGGATCTCCGGCTGCAAAGCCCCTCTAGAAGTCGATGTGGGTCGCGCGCGCGATCGAACCAGTCTGGGCAAAGCACGCCGCGTACTCAGCTGGCTAAGCTTGGTTGGACCAACGCATGATTACAAGCAGGTTTGCCGTTTCTTCCTCATGTACCGACGCATAATACTAACTGCAGCCTGAAGCGCCCCAGTCCGATCGTTTGCAGGACCCGGGCGTTGTCCACGCCCTCCACCTCGACACCCCTCTCGCTGCCTCCCATAAGCCGAAGTGCGACACCACATTCGCCCTGGACCCCGGCAAGGACCCGCATGCACAGCGCCCTGCTGCAAACAAAGAGAGTTGTCTGAACGGATTCGAGTTGGCTACAGTGTGCTGCACTTGGTTTATGGGGGGATTGCAAGTCAAGTCAGGAGAGATGTCAAAGAGAGGAAGCAACTTCTCATGCCTTCGAGCCTTGCTTCTTGAATCTGAGGCTTTGACCGCGCCGGCTCTGAGACGTCCACGGTAAGCCCAAACTCGCTCTACATGAGCATGTTGCTCGGGTTTGTCAGAATGTGACAAGCACACTTGCACCCCTCTCACACTCTCGCTCTCACTCAAAGGTGTGGGAGCACCCTCGAGAGCCAAGGTTCCCATCACCTGCGAATCAGGCGAGCACGCCCGCAAACCTGGGGACTCCACACCAAGCTGGCAGCAACATGGGCACGCCAGCGCATCGAAGTGGGCCAAGTTGCTCGGCTGCTGTTTGGCTCATGGAAGCCCTCAGATGTTCGGGGACTGTCGTGTTGTGTCTAGGACGACTGAAAGTGGCCTCTTTGGCGATGCCCAGTCAGCAGCGTCGCCAGGTCCTCATCAGTGTGCGAGGAGCCCCGTCATGTGGACGGATGAGTTTACAGATAGATCTTTGCGCACCTTCATGGTTGGCAAGAGCAAGAACCGCTTCGCAACAGGGCTGCAAGATATGGCCTCGAAATTTGAGACGGGGAGCTGCACGTGTGAGCATCAGCTCAAAACCCTGTGATTGAGAATGACCATGAATGAAGCCCGACCACACTATTCTCCTGTGCCACCGAATCCGTTGGGTCCAAGCCAGGCTTCCACGGATCCTGGTCTCTGCGTGCTCTTCGTCCTCTATGCTTCGCGGGATGCTGAGTGAGATGGCGTAGACTTGTGCTTGCTCCGGTGCTAGCATGTTCCGACATCCTGTTGTCTAAGAACAGGGCGGCAACCCTTAACCGTAGATACCCCCAACCCTAAACCCTCCTAAACCCTGGATACCATAAACCACATGAAGGTTTCCTAAATTAGGGGTACTTTATTGGGGTTCTTATTCTGAGGGGATCCTTCTGTTTGGGGATCTGTGTTGGGGGTCAATTATCTTCATAAACCCCCACATCAGGCCGTTGACGAACTACTTGCCCATAGATTTCGAGTCCGAGATCGACCGCATCGTGTCGAGCGCAAGGGATTCTGGACGACTCCAGACCGGCCAGGCAGGGTTCAGGGTTGAGCGTTGAAGGTTTAGGGTTTAGGGTTGGAAAATTTAGGAAGGTAGGTTGTAAAGGGATGTTTATTATGGTCGGGGTTTGGGGAAATTCCGGTTTAGATTGCTTTAGGCGGGTCGGGGAAGCATGCTGCTGCTCGACTCTGTTGTGGTAGGGTTCTTCGGCTGAGCAGGTCCGTCTGAATGTGGGCACGGCTTCCTCGTCCTCGTTGACAAAGCTGCTGACGTTGTCGCATGCGCAAAGGACAGGTCCGGACTGCAAGCAGGTTGCCTGTGAACTGGTCCAAGCACCCGCAAGTTGCAAGGCTACTGCAGTTCATATGAGAGGGAGGCCCCAGGTAAAAATCAGCCAAGCAGATGTTCAAGGATAAAATGCAGTTGGGATGAAAAAGGATACTGCGAGGTGCAAGCTGTTAGGAGATGCGATCACATGTGGGGTTGTTCCCAAAACCAGCCTCTCAAAAAGCAAAAAAGCTTCTGAGCCCTGAATCCCCAGACTCTAAGTCCTAAGAAACCCCAGATTTCGAGTTGCCACCCTTGGCAGGAGCGGCCTCATCCTGCATCTAGCAGCACATGGTGACGAGGTGCACCCAAGCCTCAAGTGTTAAGTCTAGGCGTTTAGGGTTTAAGGGTTGTGACACAGCGGGCATTTCCCAAAAGGGTACCCCTGATATTCCCCCAAGATCTTCTAATCCTTGTTCGACGAACCTCCCGAAAAGGATATCCCTCAACCAGAAGCCCCAAGGGCACCTCGGTCTTCGGAAACCCCCTAAGTGTACCATTCCCTTCCGTTCAACCCTAAACCCTAAACCCTAAAGTATCGGGGCTACGAAGACAGTTCGGACAGAACTCGCTCCTGTGGACCGCTCTTGGCAAACTTGAGGGTCGCCCCTGCAAAGTCTAGTGCCGGCGGAACCTTTGCATAACTGTCTTGTTGTCCTATTTAGTAAGTAGGAGGTGGGATGACAGCTTGTGGTAGTCGGCATGCATGAGACCGCGCGAGATGGGGAAGAGTTGCCGTTCTGTGCCGTGACCCGCCATGCTTGGTAGCAAGAATTCGTTCCTTGGGAGGTTCTAAATACTCAGGGAATCCAAAGTTTCGGAAAGCCCTCTTTCTGATGGTTCAAAGCTTGTTGGTCCGTTCTTGCGTCAGGATGGAGGCCTCATTCTGGAGAGCACCAAGGGCACTGGAGAAGTCCATAGCTGCAGCCACGTGGCTTGGCTTGCAAGCGAAGCCTCACCATGGTGGCTCAGAACAATTTGGGGGTTTACGAAAGTAGGGGACCCCAATATAGATCCCGAACAGTAGGATCCCCCTCTAATAAGGACCCCAACAAGGTACCCCTATTTTCGGAGACCCCCATGTGGGATGTAGGGTTTAGGGTTGCGATAGCGAGAAGCGGCAACACGGCAGCTGCAAACTCGTAGATTTCACTGCATCTTGGACTGGTTGCCGAGGAGAAGCTCAGAAAGATCCTGAATGTGGGGGGGCGCGGGCTGCGTGGAGTTTCCCTGGTCTTCCTCAGCTCTTGCAAATCGAAGAAGCTTGCCCAGGCCTCTTGGAACGACTTGCCTGATTTGGGGGTTTTAGGGGTTTAGGGTTTTGGGGTTTAGGGTCTGCGACAATGGCGAGCTGTTCATTTTCAGCACGCGCCTGAATTCAGGTCTTCATCGACTGTGGATGCCAGCATGTTATTGCAACAAGCAGGTGCCATCGCAATGCAAGTGTCAAGCCTCCCTAGTGAGATGAAGTGCAATTAGTGGGTACCATGGCCGGGTCAATCTCTCCCTCAGGACGGTTCTCGATGCCACTGCACGTGCTTTCACCGAACGCTTCTACGGAGCTCTCTTTGTTGGGAAGCCGTTTGGCTGAATTTTGTCTGTCATGTCTGTCGGAGGCCCTCCCCCGTCAGATGCCGTCCATATCTGGTGCCCAGGTCTATCGCATCAGCCTTCGAGCATACCAAGGAAGCACTGCTCGCCAGCTCGCACCCAGAGGCACGACGTGCCTGCAATGCAATACTTAAACAAGTGTTTAGGAGTTGGGGTTTAGGGTTTAGGGTTTAGGGTTTAGGGTTTAGGGTTTAGGGCTTAGCATCCACAGGCGCATGCCCTGACCCGAACATCCGGAGGTGGCCGATCAGTCGAATGCTTTCCTCCTGCTCACGAACCACGACCGATTGGAATGTGCCTCGCTTTAGTAGTGCCTTTTTTGTGTTTCGTAGCGACCTTTGCTCACAGAACTGAAGAGTGAGCAACCACTGGACTCAACGGTCTGGTGATGCGCTTTGTTTTGGTGCCTTTTGGGGTGCCCCCAGTACGTGACGCCCCGGCAGCGCGCTCCAGTAAGAAGGGTATGGCCAAGGTGGTGACTGCCCGAGTGCAGGCATGGGTGGCGATGGATCCTGGCAGCTCATGGAGTATTCGGACAGGCGGGCAGAGAGCACGCTAACCCCACATCAAACGTCTAAAAGGGAAAACGTCACAATGTAGCCGCCCACTGTTCTCCATTGCTTGACGTATTCCATCTTGCCGAACAAGATCTCAAAACAAAACCTAGCCACGGCTCCACTGCAACCTGGACAAGAGTTTCGCCAAAGATCGGGTGCGTCATCGATCCAGTTTGAGGCCATCATCAGTTCTTAGCCAGCGGGACACTGACATCGAAGGGTTCCAGGCGCGCAGTGCTCAAAGTCGAACGGATCCAAGACGGGTTCAGTTTGCTATGGAGCCACGAAGATGCGGCGTTTTGCGGTTCCATTTTTTGGACAGGAGGCATGCAGCTTCCAGGACTGCGCAAGCTGGTCTCTGACATAGAAGTGTGCAGACTGATTGTTACTGTACATGCCAAAGTCTCGAATCTCATTGCTGGCTTGCTTTGCACCATTTCATCAGGACAAGCTGACGTTCCTGCCACCGCAGGTGGAGGACTTCTTTCGCCCACCGGTCATGCAGCAGGCATGTTTTTTAAAGCTCCACGTGGCTGACATGGTGCCATAATCGATTGGTTCAGGTTTTGATGCTTCTTCGTAACCGTCGTGCCTGCGCCCTGCATGGTCCAGAGGCACCTGCAGAGCACATACCTCGAACGAGCAAAGGCTAGTGGGCAAACGGACACGTGCAGATGTGGTACTGTTCCCACACCAGCCATAGCGACCACTTGTCGTGAGAAGTCCACACCGTGTCCAAGGGCCCACTAAAGTTGAGCCATTCACCTGCGACAGTAGTGAACACCAGGGCATCGGGAAGACCGCCCTGGGTGTAGAAGTCGCGCGCTTTGCCGCAAGTCCGGGCAGGCGCCGACGTGGTTTTGAGGGTGTGCTGTGTGTAAGGGCAAGCTTGGTCCACACTCGAAATTGAGCATTCTCGGAGTTCCTGCAGAGCGGGCCTAGCACTGGGTATGGTTCTTGAGTCTGGGAATGTGTTTCTTAAAGGCAGTCGATGTGCTGCATTTGAGATGTAGTCAACGAATGTAGACTTAAGGAATGAGTTTGGATTCTGGGTTGTTTCTTCGCCGATGTAGGAAGCTAATGGCAATGCGCCTGTTGAACTTCGTAAAAAAGCCAATGCCACACCCCGGACACGATTCGGGACCCCGTTTTGGCAAAATGGTGAACCAATGTGTGGCAATCGGGCATCCTGCGTGACTGACCTTGCCTCCACCCCGCAGCCCTAAAGGCCCTAAAGCCTCCTTGCGCAACTCCGTGCGACGTGCGAAGACGCACCATGATCACCTGTGGGTGTCCGCGGCCATCACCGAAATCATTCGGGGGTTTCCAACCATCGGGTTGCACCCTGTTGGGGGAATTTTTCCGGGTGATACATGTAGTATCTTGGGGGAAAGCTGGGCCATTGCGCGACAGTTGGCCAGGCTTTTTTCAAGCAACGTGCTGCACGTGCGCCTGGATCAGAAGAGCAGAGCTGTCAAGACTATCAAAGAGACTTCGCCAGCAAGAGAATCTCCCAATCACAGAAGGAGGGTAATGTTGAGTTGGCAGTCGCCAACGGACATCACATGCTATCACTGCAGATCTTTTGCATGTTGCTCTTCACCCGTCAAGCAACTTCTGCGAGCTGCTTGTCGAGGAATGCGTCGACTTTTTCATGGCCAGGCCGTGCGCGGATTAGCAAATCTTGGGAACAGAGCCGACCTTTGGCAATTGACCTAAACCCTAAACCCTAAACCCTAAACCCTAAACCCTAAACCCTAAACCCTAAACCCTAAACCCTAAACCCTAAACCCTAAACCCTAAACCCTAAACCCTAAACCCTAAACCAAGCCTTGGTGCCAGGTCCGGGCCGTGCTCGTTGGCCGAAGCTCCAGAGGGTCACAGCCGCTGTGTCGCCTGGCAGCTCCAACAGCTGGAAAGGCGCCTTGCAGCTTTTGAGGTTTCCCTAGGCTTCCCCCCCGGTCTCCCCTGTTACCCCTCTAGCTGCCCAAGAAATCTCAGGGAAAAAGTCGGGCAGCTGAATGTCTGTGAACAGACGATTGCCTTGACACCTCACAAGCTTCGCCAGGTTCAGGTCGCATGCTCCGATTCTTCTGGTGCTAGACGACGAATGCAACGCCCTGGAACAAAGCAACCCTTTGCGAGGCAGGCAGCATGCTTTCAATCGTTCTATCACAAGTCTGCAGAGAAAGGGGCCATGTAGATGCTGATGACTGATGTTGCTTCTGCTGCTGTTTCTGTTGCTGAGCTGTGGCTCCTGCTGTCGATGGTAGTGGTGCTGCTGCGATTATGAAGATGACGATGCTGATGTTGTTGATTCTAGGTTTGAAGTCAGGAGCGCAACTACGTGCAAACACCTGTCATAGACTCATAGACAGACGGGAATGATGTTGCCCTCGGCAGGTCTGCTGGCCGAAGTGCTACGCAAGACTCATCGTGTAACGCTGCTGCTTTGCTCCCGATCCCCTCTGCACGAGTCATTGGGGGACACAAAGGTAGTGCCTCTTGGCCTTCAATCTATTCAAGCATATTCAAGCCACGGCACAGCTTCCTGAGACTCCTGAGATGACAGGGAACCTGATCGCTGCACAAAACTCAAACTCTGTTGCATCGGCCAAGTAACTTGAGCTTTAGATTCTTGAAAAAGCCCAAGACCGAGGAACATTGAGCTCGCAGGGCTGGATGAACAGAGCCCCGGCGGCAGTTCGTGGCAGCAAATTCCCCTCGTCCGCCATGAGAAAGGTCACCCCGAAGTCTAGGTTTCTTTATCTACATATATGTTTGTATATATATATATATATGATTATTTGTTAATTTGTTTGTTCATTTGTATTTATTTACTTATATACATATTTGTTTGTCAGACTCGTCTAACACTGCAGCCAAGGCGGTGTGCTAGCCTCTTGCTGCGGCGAGTTCATCGGCCGCTCGCGCCCGTGCCCAGCCCAGACAAGCACCGAAGCACCGCTGGGAGACTTGATACCAGTTACATGTGCCTGGTTTCTGCTCGAAGCAAACTCTTACAAAATAATAAATGCCGTTACAAGGGACCTTTGGGGTCATTTGGGGGTTAGGGGCTACTTCAGGTAGATGTGGGGGTTATGTGGGGGTTTGCGACAAATGAGGGGCCCCTAATATAGACCCCCAAACAGCAGGATTCCTTTCTCATAAGGACCCCCAATAAGGTCTCCCTATTTTCGGAAACCCCCAGTTGACAATAGCTGGCACTTGCACCCGCTTTCGTTGTGCTTTGTCATGGCTTTGGCATCGTTTTAGGCAGACTTCCTCGACTCAGAGAATCTCTCTGAGGCAGAAATGTGAATTCTTGCTTCGCGCCTTGCCAGTGTCGATGTCTGAAGGATCGCGAAGAAGAGTAAGACAAACGTTATACACATTTTAAGTGTTGGCATGAATGATATTCAAATTGTGGCGGTGAGCATCCTAAACATTCACAGAGTCTGTTCCTGTGCGAATTTGACATGCCGGTGGTCTCGAAAACTTCATCATGGCCGGCGGAATCGGCACGGCACGCGCCCTTCCGATTGTTCGATCTCGTGTGTTTAGGGATGTTAAGGCTAGTGGGACCACCGGCACCTCCGAATTCTCGATTCAGCGTTTCAGCATGTCATAGCATGTCCTGTCTTGCGGTCACCCACTGCGCGTTACGAAGTTCTTCTGTCAGGCACCAGCCGCAAAATGACACTCGAGATTTCCGCACTCATGCCAGGGCCGGACGCGGGCGCAGCTCCGCCAAGCTGCAGATGTCGTCGCCAAGCACCTCGCTGCAAGTAGATCTTGCTTGGGAACCACAGAGGATCAATTCTGATAGCTTGGAGTAGACCCCAAAGCCTTAAAAGCCTTGAAAGCAACTCGCAGCTTCTCCTGCTGAAGGCTCCTTGTGGCCAGCAAGGTTCTCCTGCCACTCTGTGGCAATCCAGGCCGGGTCAGGGGTCAAACCAACACTCAAGGCTTGGTAGGAAGGGTTTAGGGTTTAGGGTTTAGGGGAGTGGTTCATGCTAACGCTGCGCGACCCGCCTGGGGCGCGGCCTGCCACCACTGCAGCGGGCACGACCGGCTCGTAAGCTTCCTACGCCCGCCCGCAATGGCGAGTACAGCCACTCATCCGGCTGCCCCTCCTCCTAAACCCTCAACACTTAGGGCTTATGCTTTAACATGCTTTAACATGCTTTAACCACGAACCCCGAAGACAAGCCTTGGAGTCAGGGAGTGTCAGTTCAGGTTGGGGTCCAGGGTCCAGGGCTCAAACCCTAAACTATGAAGGGGGGGTAGGATGGCATCTTCCCCAACATATTTTTTGGGAGCCAGTGGTGGGTTTAGGGCTTAGGGTTGGCATGTAAGCTATCTCATGTCGGAAAATGCTGTCTTTGGTTGTAAAGTGGGTGGTCGGGATGTAACGTGGGTTGTAAAATGGCTCAAGGTCGGGGATTTGGGGGACTTGGGGGTGTGGCCGTCAGGACTCGTCCGCCAAGTGGGCTCCCAGATCTACCCTGGTGGACCTCCTCTGCGCGAGGTGGTGCAGGACACGGTGCGCCTCTGGACAGTCCAAGCTGCTCCCTAGTTCGAGCTTGACTTTTGGGTTTGAAGAGGTTTGCGGAAGGGAGAGGGGGGGGGGGGTCCCAAAAAAAGTGGAACCCATTTGGGGTTCTCAAAGGTTCGAAATCCCCACATGTTGCAGCAAGGGGCTTCAGGCTTCCAAGGGCAGGTTCGATGGGCTTGAAAGGGACTTAGGAGGCCTACTTCCCGTCAACCTGGGTCAGCGTGTTTCGCCAGGTTCCATCACCACCAGTGAGAGACGTGAGCAAAAATTCGTTGCAATGAGAGACAGAATGACATAGCATCTTGAGGCGAGGTTAGTAGGCTGCACTGCAGGCAGTCCTCCAAGGATTTGCCCAACTGCACGGAGATGGGTAGGCACGGTAGTGACTGTAGTGCCCCACGCCACAGCGTAGATGCATCAGACGGCTTCTGCACGGGCTGTGAAAAGCAGTTGGGCTTCTCGAAGGGCCCTGCCAGTGGGAAGAGGCGCAGACCAAGTTGATCTTAATGATGGATGAGGGTATCTGAGCTTCTGTTCCTTGGTATTTGCTGCAGAGAGTCTACCACAAAGCATCACAAGCCACCAGGTACACCCGCACTGTGGGAGCATACTTCAGCATACACCTATGCTCCCTTGTGATATCCCTGCATACTTGTGCGCATCTTCCCTTAGAGAGTGTTTGCCTTAACCCTGGTTGAGGCTGGGTTCGAGTGTTGCAGACAGGGTCGACAGTGCTCAGAGCAGCGCCGCCATACACAGACAGCGACCTTGTTCAAATTCGGGCTCGGCGCAAGTATAGTGCAGGTATCATGCAGTACATGCTGAACTGAACCCCCTAAAACCGGTCCAGACCACCCTGGGCCCTTGCAAGGATGCTCTAGGCTGGAGCCTGCGATCATGCAAGTGCATACAGGTCATACAAGTACAGATAGTGCAGTAGCAAGCGCTCGACCAGCCTCTCCTCAGCCTCACGACTCCGATGAAAGGACACCTCAAAGGAATTCTTACGAGGGGAGATCTTAGCCAAGTCAGCAGAGTTAGAGTTCGCATTGCCAATTGCCCCTCCGAGGAGCTCCAGAGGGTTCCAAGCATCCGGGTTGCTATGTAATTTCCCCGCCTGCTTAGGCCGCCTCAGGCTTGTACAGTGCGCTCGCGATCGCTTGTGCTTCTCCCGGCAGGGCGGCGTAGCATCCCTGCCAGGAAAGTTGCCGGGACCTCTTTCCCTGTTGCATGCGCAATTCGTCTTGAGGACAGCTGTCCGTGTTGCATTCGGACAGGGAGTGTCAGCCTGACATTCTGCTTGAGCAGACCAATCACTTTCAGGGCAGTTGTCTTTTACTAACTTCAACGAATGGGCAATGCCCGCCTTTGAGGATTGGGCTGCCAAGCGCGCGCATACTCCCCAAAGAAGTCAACCACAAAGGAGACTCGCAGGAGGTTTGATGTGATAGTGGTTCATGCTCGGGCAAGGTCAAGAGATACATGAGTTGTGCACTGAAGGCCTGCCAAACTGCCACATAGAGAGCTTGCTGTATGCTGCTTTTGAAAGCAACTGACCTTGACTGCTGGAGTTGAAGGCTGCCTGCTACCGTGAAGGTACCGTGCACGCTGCTTGAAGCTACTTTGTTTTGAAACTGCGCATAGCTGGGTACGGCCATCCTGCCGTCCCACGTGGCAAAGGTTCGTTGATTGATGCAATGATTTTTTTCACAAGAGCCGGAGGGTAACGACTTGAAATGCCCACCCTAAACCCTAAACCCCCTTGCTGTTGGTAAGCAATGTGCTGAGTCTGGGCCCTCTGCGGGAGGATCTCCCCTTCCTGCTCTCGGATTTCAAGATTGACCGAGGCTCATCTTGAGAAATCTTATCTTAAACCCTAAAAAACCCCACATCTTTCCATGGTAGGAATGGCCCCCTGAGGGTCCTTGAGTCTTGGGTTGGAGATGGAAAAAACTGGAGGAGTTCCTCGGTTGCAGAGCCAGGTTCCCAAGTCAGATGGAAGGACCTGCGAACACTGGCGGTTTGCATCCACTTGCATTTCGACTTGCGCTTCCTTGGTCGTTTCTGAGCTCCAGCTGGAGATGCCAGGACTGGTGCCCTAAACCCGAATCCCGAAGCTCCGAAGCACCGCCTTGGCTAGGCCAGTGAGGATGCTCCAGGTCCATCAGCGTCCTGCGGAGCCCGGCGTAAGTCAGGGATCAACGCCCCGAGTTGTCTCTGACATGCTTCCAGGACGCTGATTCGTAAGCCTTGCAGGGGCAAGCACAAAGCAAGAAGACCCAAGGAGCTCCGCGGAGGGGCAAACTGTAACTAAAGCTTGCACAGGGATGGTTTTGGAGAAGCCTCTAGCTACGCGGGTGAAGGCCTCCAAGCCGCCAGAACACTTCCGAAAGCAAGAGAGAGCTTCTCATCTTCTTGGCTTTGGGACCCTTCTTTTTGGCGCTCCTGGACAATTATTATACTGCAATCCTTCGCAGTTACTCGTACCACACTTGTTGATTGGGAGCGACTTTCACAGGAGGGATGCGGGGGGGGATTGTGGCAAATTGTCCAACCTAAAGAGCGCAAAAGCTGTGTACGGTACATCCATGGTGCTACTGGAGATCCGCGACGAGTTTCAAGGCTTGACATCCGGAGCTGTGCCCAAAGAAGCCCGCAGCTCGCAGTGTATTGTCGTATTCTCATGTTACTCTAGTGTTATTCTCCTATCATGTCACATGATTGTAGTTTTATGTTTCTGTATGTGAAGAGCTTCTTGCGGTTCCTACCAGTCAATGGGTGTGATCCTCACTCCTGATTGCAGAGATTCTGAGGAACATGCCAACAGGGAAATATGTCTGCGCAATGACATGTCATGCCCACATCAGCTCCATATTCCAGAAGTCCGGATGAGATGCAAGTAGAGTGGACGATCATGCGCTCGGCGTGGTGATGCCAGCGCGCTGTGGCAATGACTGCATCACAGCAGCAGATCAGATGGGCATCCCGTTACATCTCTTGTATCCGAGAGCAGGACATTCTCGAATTCTGTCACGCCCCGCATGTCCCCGCCGTCGGTGTGGGGTTTTAGATCTGAACTGTGAACTCACGCATTCTCGTCGACCGCTTCTCCTGTACTCCTCGCTCCAAAGAATCCCTCCCAGCGAGTCCCGCTGAGAATTCAGAGTAGCCCTGAAGTACCCAAAGTGCGTCAATATTCTTGGTTTCTACGCTCGGTATGTTCGACGCACATCGTACTGTTTTCTTTGGTTCCCGTGTAAGATGGGGGCCCGCATAAACAGCACAACCGAACCCCCAGCTTAGCAAGCCCCAAGATGCAGAAGAGTTTTAGGGTTTTAGGGTTCCAGGGTTTTAGGGTTTAGGGTTTAGGGTTTAGGGCTTCGCGCTGAGCTGATCTTTGTAGGTATTCCCTGTGGAGCAGCGGGCGCGGGCACCTTTGCCGGACGCTGCGGTACTGGAGGAGCTGGCATGGCTGCAAGGAGTCAAGATATTCATATCAAACGATTTTCCATAGTACCAGAATGGCAAAACTGTCCGCGTAAGCCATCTAAGAATCTAGGGCCTCAACCCGGCAATCCCATTTTCAACTCCTACAACCGAAGCAATAACCCGTACCTTACCGAGGATCCTGCGCTTTCACAACTCGTGCCTGCGAGCAGAGGCGGAGGCGTCGGAGGCTCAGTTGGCTAGTACGCAAGTCGACGCCACCGCTTTTTTGATCCAAAAGAGCGATTGTCTGAAGAATCCTCGTGGGCCTGTGGCTGCTTTCGGATTTTCAGCTGAATGCAGCCGTTTTCATGGCCCACATCATCGGGTCTCTGACTACCCTGCCCACCAGTCAAAGAGTCCACAGAGCATTTTTCAGCGAATCCTGCAGAGTATGCCCACCTGCAGCAGCCGGCAGTGCCCACCCCCCCCCCACTAAGTATCCCGCAGAGTATCCATGATGTGCCGGGCCTCAAAACAAGGAGCGTGAGGAGCCCTAAAGATTTTTCGTGATCTTCCAAGAATAAGTTCTAAAAGAGCTTTCGGGTCAGTACGTCATTGGGACCCAAACCCTATACAATTTCCATAAGCCTTAGCCTTCAACCCTAAACCCAAACCTTGCGATCGGACCGTCAGGCCCCGAGATGTCTTCCGGGATACACTATGATCACCGTGTTGTTTATTCTTCTAGATTATTGATCAGAAGTTGTGGAAGACTGGCGGAGTCCTTCAGGGCCTCCAGGAGTCTCAGCATGCCTTGGCATGGCCCACCGCCCCCCCCTCCCTCCGTCTGCGCCCCTGCCTTCCACAAGCGCGCGAGCATGTTGCGAAATTCGTGACCCTAAACCCTAAACCCTGGCAGGGATTCCCTTGTATTTTGGGTGCATCATGACTGCAAGGTCGGCTGCTTCTGCTCAAAGCTTCTTCGATTTCGATGACCTGCCCCCGGCCGGCCGGGGCCCCCAAGATGCCCAAGCCCATGTGGAGGTCTCCGAAAATAAGGGTACCCGTTGTGGGGGGGGGTCCTTTGGGATGTTCCTCCTTATACTAACAGTCCTTAATAGGGATTACAGAACCCCTATGATAATCCCTTTCAAGGACTGTTAACATCCCAAGGGGTCCTGTTCAAGAACCCCCTATTTTGGGAAATTTCCATGTCTTCATTTGTGACAACTCGGGATACAGATTTCAGCACCTGCCCTACCCAAGCCTTCTCGGGGCCTGCAAGCTTGGCAACAGAAGCGAAGACTTGAAAGTCTAAACGCGCACGCAACGCATCTTAACGCTCATGGTAACAGCCATTCTTCCCAGGTGTGGCCGAGGAGGCAGCTGCATGTCCTCGACCTGGCCAGGTGGGCCGGCTGCGTAGCTTCCGCAGCAATGGTACCGAAGAGCGTGCTGACGGCGCACAGACATAAAACTGCAAAGAATGATGAAAGCTGTGGTCAGAGTTGCTCAAAGAAACTAATGATTGGCGCATTCTACTTTCAAGCCTTATTAATATCTTTTCTGCAGCTTCTTCCCGCTAGATTTGGTAAGGTACATGAAGTTCGTAGTGTGTCATGAACAAATGCCCTAAATTCTGGACATTCAAGCACCTTTGATAATGTTTTGTTTTGCTGCTAGTTCAATAAGTGGTTTCTCAAGACCTTCCAGTTAATCTTTTATTGCAGGGTTCACCCAATAATCATGAATGTACCGAAGTACTTTAAGTCCAAGTGCTGTGCCTTAGATGCCAGTACCTCTCATCAAGGGGGCTGCACCCGAAGTCGTCTCCCAAGTGCAGGAAGCAAAGGAAACAGTTCCGGAAAAGTTTGCGGACCCTGTCCCGGTGGGGCGCTCGGAGTGCTGAGCTAAACAATGCAGAAGACCGGATTGGAAGGATTGCTGCTGGAGACATATGATGCGTAGGTGCACTTGCCCCCAGCAGAAACATGTCGACAGCGCAAAGTAGCACATCAGCAAGAAAGATCAAAGGCATTCTTGAAGCATCGTCGAACAATTCTGACAGCATTTCCAAGCCTAGTCCGTGCCATGGCGGAGGTTTCCGTCACATGGCTTGCGGAACGCTTGAAGAGGGATGATGTCAGCGATGTTGCCACCGAGAGCATGAGCGGCGCAGGGGGACTCAACTGCTCCATGATGCGACTCCTGGCAACCTACAAAGATGGCACCCAAACAACCTTTGTCTTCAAGCGCCACGATGATGACAAGCGCGAGATGTCCAAACAACTTGGGCTCGCACGGGAGGCCCTCTTCTACGAGGCCGCTGAACAGTCACTTGTCCGCCATCCCCGAGTAACACAAGTGGAAACAGTAGGAAGCATGAGCGAAGACCCCAAACAGCATGGGGGCAAAGCTAAAGCAGCGCCGCCGTTCCACCCTTCCGAACTCGTATGCCACAAGCTCCCGTTCCGCGTTCCACCATTCCGCCCAGCCAGCCAGGCGTGTTCCTCTTTACTTCCGAGGAGAGCACCCCAGACCTTTCCTGCTTCGGCAACAAAAGCATGAAGAACCTGTTTAAAAGTAGAATGTGGCGTGCGTAGCAGAAGGGTGCATAAGGGCTTGTGAACCAGTTGGCCTCCCATGCTTCCCGCATCTTCCCGCAAGGCCTTTGCGTCCAATGAGACTCTTCGCTCCGTACTCCCGACGGTTTGGCATGCCCAGGGCGATCTGTCAACGGGAGAGAAGGAGATCATCATGCAGGATTTGAGCGATGGCATCCAGAGTGGCTACTTCTTTGGGCCAGGCTCACCTCATAACTGGGGCGCAGACCTTCTCAAGAAGACCCGGGGCCTCTCTGCCCGGATCTCCGCGCTTGATGTAGCCAAGGTTGCCGCCCGAGCAGCGGCCGGGATTCACGGCTCCTTCTTCAGGGATGCAGGGCTTTCTACGCATCCATGGCTTAGAGGATCAGGCTGGATTTCAGGTCAAGGGCAAGAGATCTGGGAAAAGTACCAGGAGCAGTGCCAAGGCGCCTGGGCATCCCTGGACTTTGCTGCGTCTGGTGTGGCCTGGGACCCCTTTCTGCGGGAGTGCATCGATGCCGCCATCGCGAAGGCGAAGCCGGAGAACGGTGGATTTCAGTCCTTTCTGGCTTGGATGGAGAAGTCACCCTGGAGCCTGGTACATGGAGATTTCCACCCAGCGAACTGCATGCTGCTGGCATCTGAGTCTGGCACGGAAGCTACTACTGACTTCAAGCAGCCCAGTTAGAATTGAGGCCCAACAGCACAACATTAGATATTCAATCGATCTTCGAGTGGCTTCTGAACCCGAAACTCTACACCCGCACTCAGGCTCATTCTCCTGGATTGGGAGAATGTGGGAGTTGGCTCCGGCCCTCAGGAGATTGCCCAGTTTCTCATCTCCCACATGGACCCTGGTATGAGGGCAGCTGTTGAAGCAGAGGCGGGCACTTACTCTAAACTACAAGAGGCTTCCCCCCTTCGTACTCCTCAAATACGTCACTAGCCAAACTGTCCGCAAAAAGGACTCCGTACACACGCACTGGTATCCTCGGTTTTCAGACGGTCTCGGAAACCCTCAGGTGGTCCAGGAGTACTACCAAGCGCTGACGGCCCGTAATCCGCAGATCGCAGAGGCGATGAGCTACGATGAGCCACTCGTCACGCAGAATGATCAAGCTAGTGTCAGGAGCAGAAGTAGAGCTTCCACTGGGCCCCCCTAGTCCTGAACGCCAATGCATTTCGAAAAGCGGATCTCTGCATAAGTTTCCCAACGAACACTTGCCCATCCAGAGAATACGGGTACAGAGTTTGCAGAGGTGCTGGCGCGAGTATGTCGCGGGCGGTGTTGGGAAGTGGACATGGTTTATGCCCCTGATCCTTGGTTTTCATCAGGAAACACAGTTGATAGTGCGTCCGGGTTGCTGAACGAGGTAATCGGGTCGGAGAACGCTCTTTTCCTATTGCATTGAATATTCATGTTATTGTTATTGTTATTGCTATGTTTATGGTTATAAGAAATGTTTATTGTTCTTGCTGTTGTTATTGTTACGATTATTGTTATTCTTACTGCTATTACTATTTTTGTTGTTGTTGCTGTTGAGACGTGTGAAGAAGGCTAGCCAGCGGCTGTCCCCCAAAGATGACTCAGTACTTTCACGATCAGCTTCTGGCATTCCTGAAGACTCATAAGCTCACGCCGGAGACGATGCCGATGCCGCGCTCCTGACGGCGTTGAGTTGTAGGGTTATAGTTTTTAGGGTTATAGGGTTATAGTGCTAAGGTTAGAGGGCTATAGTTATAGGGTTGTGGGGTTCTAGTTATAGGGTTATGAGGGCTAGTTGTAAGGACACCAGAAAGTTTCGTGTCAATGCGTGCTGCTATCTTGGCTGTCGCCTTCTCAGGGAGGCCTCCTTGACGCAGCAAGGACAGCGAGCAAACACACCAAAGTAGAAAAGAGCGTGAGAGCAGAGCCCGCGTAGTTGCCAAGATGCTGGTTCTGGGATACGATTGACAGCAACGGCTAAGCTTGCCACGGGATACCATGTGCTCCACTGTTGCTGCTGTTCCTTGCGTCGCCTAGGTTGCTTCGGCAAACGCGGAGGGACAGCCAGAAGCCCAAAGCATAACAGCTTTGCAACGTCACTGGCTGAGTCCAGGGGTGGAATGTTCATCAGACGCCGAAGGAAGCAATTGCCCCAACGTCACATACTGAGGTCAGAGCTTTTCCATTTCGCGGGAGCTCGGGCGGAAGTTGGCCATGACGGAGCGGCCCGGACGTCATGCGCGAAAACCTGACATAATAGGTGGCACCGGGCTCGGTGCAGAGGAGGCTGTTCATCTCCCAGCAAAAGCTTACCATCAGACAGCTTCACATGTCCCATCTCGCAGTATTGTCCACGTGCACATTGACTGATCCTGAGTTTGCATCCCCGTCTCCCTTATTGCAGGGGTCCGGACCACTTTCCACCCTTCTTTGGGGATGCCCTGAGGATTCTAGCGTTCTTTGGGTACATGAGGGGTCTTGCCATGCATTACCCCAGGCAAGACACTGGGCTGCCAGACTCTGCTGGTGACCCTGGAAACCCCAGCTTGCTCCACGGGCCTGTGGACGACAAGTGTGCCTTGGCGCAGCTCGGCCTGCCTACGCATACGAAGGCGAGCTGCGGACTGAAGATGTGCACCAGATTTTTCCTTCAGATGCACGAAACCCCCCAACCTTCCTTTTTTCGCTCCTCATTCTGTTGGTTTTGATATGTAAGCGGGTGCGAATCGATACAAAGAAGTCCCGAAGGAAGGGATGGATCGAAGATCCATCCCGCCCTGAGGGTATGTGACGAAGAAATAAATATAATGGGTGCTTTCGAAGAAAGCACCCTCCTAACTAATACTTTAAATGAGGCCGAATAGGCCTCATTAGAGTATTTATGTCAGGTAGAATTAACTGGTCTAACATTTTGGCATCCGACCTATCCGAGCACTCTGAGGCTCCTCCGCGGCCGAGCGGACCCCAATGCCGCGCTGGGGACTTTGCATCGCACACCACTTTTTGCCGCGGCCGAGCGGCACCTCGGCCATCTTCCTGGGGTTGTGTTTGGAGATGTGCGTATGTGCTCCAGCCAGCCCTTGCCATGTTCTGAGAGACGAGGTGCAATTTCAAGCTGGTTGACAGCCTGCTCAAGTTCCGGGCAGACGCGAATCGAGCCGATCTTGCAGGACTAAAGCACATGTCTGTCGCGATCACATGGACCACGGCTGGACTCTGTAGTAGGCGATAGCTGTCGTCGCTCAAAAAGCCTCTTCGAGGCGAGACGCCACTCTTTGCTCTGTGCCACGCGGCTGCCTGGGCAGATGCTTCTCTCCGCGACCGCCGCGCCACTGCGCTGAGGTTGCTTGAAGGTGGGATTTTGGTGGGTTTGGACATGGCACGTCTCGTGATGGGAATGGGGTGCATGCCAGCATGGCTGCACTTGTCTCATCTCATCTCACGTTTTTTCAAGTCGTGCCCACGCGTTTGGCCAGAATGTGTAACGAAACGCGTAGCAAAGCGCAGCAGTGACAGGCGAAGCTGACATCAACTTCGCCAACCCTCGAGGTCGTACTGCACTGCACACGGTGCGCCCACATGTCCATCTCTAGACCTTGCGGCAAAGGGCTTGCTCTTTCTGGGCACATAGGGACGACCGGTGTCACAGATGTGCAGGCTATTGCTAGCGGCGACGTTGCAATACTTCCGATCCTCCTGGAGGACGGCCGGGCTCCGACGCGTCCATGACGCATCGGAGAGACTCTGTTTGAGCTGTTTCGTCTCGAAGTGTTGGCTTGCGAGGAGTCGGCTGATGTGAATGCAAGAGACCTGGGTGGCTTCACGGCACTTATGTGCCGAGGCTGAAGCATAGAAGCAGCAACCGTTGCCTACGAGCCTGCTATTGTTCACTTAATCGCTTGGTCGTTTGGCTTCTTGGATTGTCTTGAGGCACAGCAGTATTTAAGCACTCAGGTGGGCCGCTGGGCGAGGAAACGCAGAAGTTGTGAAGTCCTTGCTCACAGCTCGGGCCAATACGGCCCTGGCTGCCAACCGTGCTGCACTCGGCCCAAGTGGTTTTCGGGTTTTGGATGGAGATGTGACATCGTATTGCCAGTGCACGTGGTGCTAAAGGTGGTCAGACAGCTATGCTCTTTGCTCTCACCAACAAGTGCGAGTCGGCATCGGCCCTGGAAACCCTCCCAGTAGCATCCAGTGGGCAGAGCGCTTCTGCTTAATGCCCTTGGCACCAAGGTGGTGGAGACCCTTCAGAAGCATGCGGCCATGGACAACACGAAAGAAGCCCGGCATCAAGAACATGCCCCCTCAACCACCCGAAGCTTTTGTTTAAACTGCTCTTAGCATCCCTAAGCCACCGAAACATGCCTAATCCCTTAAACCTTGCTTTAACCCGTCACAGCTGTTCAGCGAGGCGGCCGGCTCGCGCCAAGTGGAGCAGGCTAGCGTGCTCTCCCTTCTACCGACCAAACAAGCCTTCACCTGTTCGAAGGCCGAGGCTTCCAGCAAGAGGCTCGTGGGCTCTAAGTTGGGGAGAGAGAGAGAAGGGGCATACGGCAGATGATCAATTTGGCAAGTGGCACTTCATTGCGAGGGCTCTGAGAAGAATGACATGCTTCAGGAGCATTCTACATGCGAGGAACATAGTTCCTCGCTTTGGTGTGGAATGGCATGGAACGCAGGGAGCGTGCCGTAGTTACACACAAGCCTTGGAGCACTGCTCTGCCATGCTCTGCTGGCCATGCTCCTGATAGGTGCCTGCTAAAGGGAAGGTAAGAAACGTAACAAAATGGTATGGAGAATCACTTTCAGGAGGTGCCTCAACTGCCAACCTTGTGCCAGGTGTGGCGACATCGGAGCTACGGAGCCACCAGCTGCGTTTATGGGCCAGGCCACGCCTTTTCAGGCTGCAGGTGGCTTGAATTCGCGGGTGTAACCCTGAACCATCCTTGATTGCGATCCTTTTTTCGGGACATTATAGTACCCCCCCTATTATAAGGCCTGTAAAGGGACTGTAAGAAAAGGGGGTAACATCCCAAACCTACACCCTCCCCAAACCCTAAACCTTTTGTTGAGAAAGACCGGGTCATGGCTGTGCCATGCGCAGGTCCGTGCAAAGTTCGCTCCCGACCTGAGCTCCAACTCCTACGCCGAAAAAGTGCGGGGAGTCCCTGCTTTGAGTATTGGTGCCATTTGAACACTTCATAACACTTCCCTAAATGATGGTCTCTTTTGGGGCACCTCTCCGTACCATAATTGGGTTTTGCAAGTGCTGTGCTTCCTTGCACATTTGCATGGTGCTTCAATGCATGGCTCAAGATGCTACTCTCGTATTGAGCCGTTTGTGCTTCTTACTTCAGTGAAGTCTCCAGCACATGGGCCGAACACAGCATGGCTTGCGGCCAGAGGGGCGCAACGTCCACTTGGACCTTTGCAGAGGCGGGTTTAGGGTTTAGGCAGCCATCACCCGGTTTTTTCCCCCCTTCGATCGCAGGACCCGGTGGTGGGCCATGAGATGCAGGCATGGACTGCCGGATCATTCGACAGACCACACTAAGAAGTCTTGCGATTTGGCGCCCGGACTGTGAGATACTGCAATATTGTGAGTATGGAAACATTGCCTGACTCGAGTAGTTTCTTGACGGGTCTTTGCTCGGGGGGCGAAAGCGCCGGCAACTACCTGTTCCAACAGCTTTGTCAGTCGAATCTTGTAGGTCCCAGGCTTGAAGTTGCCGAGCAGCGCTTGGGTAAGTTGAGAAAACGCGCCGAAATCACGAAGACACCCAAAACTTGACTGATGTCGAAGGGTGATCGTCCTACTGCTTATTCAACATTAGACGATGTCCATGGTGTTGCCTTGTCTGTTCAGGGGCACTGGGGCAATCCTCGAAGTTCGCTGAAGCGCACGCCTCATGCACCTCGGGCGACAAAGAACTTAGCCGAAAGAGGGCGGTTTTTTCGCATGACCTCTTCAACCTCCAGGTCCATTTGAGGCAAGATCCACCGCAGCTTGCACACTTCTTGTCCTCTCTTTCCTCGTAGGGAGATGCAGGGGTAGCACTGGAAGTGGGCATGAAAGAGCACGCACTAAGCAGTGACGCAGCATCTTTGAGGCAATGCCAAACGGCTTCCGCAGCAGTGTCATGCTTTGGCGGTTAGTTCTCCGTGTGGATGACGAGAACGACGAGAGCATCTCCCTACGAGTTGCCGCCCGCCAGGTCGGCTTCTCAGTGTCTCGCTGTGCCACAGCACGCGTAGCACGGAGCACCATCGTGCAAGCCAAATTTCGAAGCTGGGAAGCTGTGGGAGTGATCCATGACATGGTGTAAGATGCAACAGAAGCCGTCCTGCGGCAGAAGGAGAATGGCCGAATTGCACCATGGGCTTGGGTGAACGACCTTCCAGCTTCAGCCTCAGAGCAAAGCTCGTCACCCAGTGTCAACCAGCGGCACTGCAGCAACGCCTAAGACAAGTTGGATGTCCTGACCGCCTAGCTCAAAGAGCTTCAAGCACCCTAAAATCTAAACCTAAATCCACCCTCCGTTGCAACTGCTCAACGAATTCAAGAAGTCGTGCTGCTCAGGTTCAGATCACGCTGAGGACAGAGGTTGCTGTCCTTTTCTGGGAGATGTCTTTAAGGTGTTACATAAGTGATAGATTCTTCTAGAATCCGTTACGAGATTGTATAGGGTGCCAAGGTCCGTAAGTAACAACCGGTAGGTCATGAGAGCTTGCGGCAGCTG
The DNA here is from genome assembly GCA_905221605.1 of Symbiodinium natans. Lineage (NCBI taxonomy): Eukaryota > Dinophyceae > Suessiales > Symbiodiniaceae > Symbiodinium > Symbiodinium natans. The sequence continues at coordinate 70,004 of CAJNDS010002664.1, read as the reverse complement.
AAAGCAATATGCTTGAAGGACATCCCTCCATTCCGAGCCACTGCTGAGCCATGAAGTCCTTCTCAGCCATGCTGCGCCGGTGGCATCCGTCACGCTGCAATGTCGCAGGAAAGAGATACTGGGGCGAGTTTTGTTTGCTGAGTCTTGACCTTCAGGGAACAGTCTCGGGAAAGTTCCGACACCATAGGTCATTTCCATATCATCTGTAAGGCTTTGAGTTTTTTCTTGGCGTGTCAGAACTATGCCGGGAGACCATGTGTCGGCTGTCCCCTTATTTCTATTTCGGAAGCCCCCCTGTTTTCTTGAGGAGCAGCATTCTGCCCACAGTTGCGGTGGCGACGTCGAAGCGGCGATGGGCTCTCCAGGCCGGGACAATCGGTGTACTCAGATACTCGTATGTACTGTAATAAAGAAAAGACATATACATATACATATACATATACATATACATATACATATATATATATATATATGTGTGTGTGCGGTGTGTGTGCATGTGTCCGTTTTTTATCCGAATTATATGACATAATTTAAAGTCATATAGCATAAGCATCGTAAATGCAAAATGAATCCTGCAAGCTTCCTCTGGACATACAGCGCACTGGAGTCACGAAGAGAAAGAAAAGTCCTTGGCAAGGGATGTTGATCTCTGGGCACTTCCTGCGCAGGCATACGCCCGCTTGGGTCCAGAACAAGACTGCAGGCAAAGCCGATGTCTTGATCCTGAAAGGCGTAAGTCAGAATCTTCATGCTGCGGTTGCTTGCAGCTTGCTAGTGTGAAGTATGAGGTTTCTGTAAAATTCAACTGAAAAGCTTGTTTTTTCGTGGAAGGCTCCTAAGAACTCATGGTCATGGCAAGGCGTGGACATAAATCACATGTCTGAATGAAACAGGTATGGACTTCTCTTTCCGCTGCCCTACATGCTCCGAGAGGCTTCTTGGCCGGCCATTGCAGACATCACATGTTGCTGCCGCCATTGTAGTCGACAGGTAGCGCAGTCTCACTTTCAAAAGCGTCCTGAGGCCAGCACTTTGAAGTTGACAGCAGAGTTCCTTGATTGCGGTTCGATTGACGCATGCGCGGCAGAAGCTGATCATGACATTCCCCGATATGGGATATGCACACCATGCCCTCTCAGTCGTTCTCAGCGTCGAGCCGAATCAAGCCGTTTTCAGAACAGCTGATAATTCCGACTCGTCACTAGGTACCCAGCGCTGCCATTGCCCATTGCTGCCCCCAGCCCGGAGCTGGATGACATCGAAGCCCACCAAAGCGATCAAACAGGCCACACCCTTTGAGAATATGCTACTCCACAATGCCCCATTGCGACCTCTTGTCGCTTCATGTCGCTTCTGCATGCCACTTCTTCTTTTTGGAGGCACAGATGTGTGGGATCCTGGAATTGTGCTTGCTTGTGCGCTCCCACAGCTACTTCCGGGCTCTGAGCAGCTTGGCGCCGCGACAAGTGACAAACTGAACAGTGGTATCGGAGTCGCGTACGGGTCTTCGCCGGGGTCACAAGTTGAGGAGTTTGCTTGTGCGATGATGGTGTGGTGGCTGTCGCTGCTTCGTCAGTCATGCTTGCGTGGCAGTCAGCACGATGCTGCGAGACACCTTGATCACCACTTTTGATCGTGCTGACACTTTACTTCTTGCAAACCATCATCAAGAATGACCACGCCTGACCATAGGTGACTCGAAACCCCAAAGCGGCAAGCCCCCGAATCATCCAGATAGTCCCCGCAGCACAACAACAATAATGTTGGTAACGCTGAGACAAACAAAGAATGGATCATCACCATCATCGCCAACAACACCCGAAGCGTACTCCCAATGACACCAACAGCAACAGTACTGCAACAATGCTGCGAAGGCAAGGTGGGGACCCCTTTACTGTAGAAGCTCCCGAGGCAGAAGGAGGTGCTCGAGCTGGGCGCTGGACTCGGCCTGGTTGGCTTCGTGGCCGCCCTCCTGGGCTGGGGCCTCAGCATCCATGAAGCCGCTTCTGGAGTCGCCTTAATGCACGGTCTCCTACACACACTGGATATTTCATAGTATGCACACATTTACAAAAAAAAACATGGGCAATTGTGTGTATATATATATATGCATGTGCAAAAATAGAGAATCGGGCTGTCCCAGGTCTGCGTTTATTCCCCGTCCGTACCTGAAGGGGATTCTCACTCGTTTTAGGCTTCGTGCACCCGAGCCCCATGCGGCACCAGCCACTCGCCCTCAAAAGAGCTCATTTTGAGATTGCGGTTCTAAGAGGGAAGGGGGTGGGGTTATCGTTCAGGATGGACTCTGGGGCCCGAGCTTGCATAGTGTTGCAGGGTGCGGGAGAGGTGCAAGGGTGGACCCCTGTGGCGCTCAAGACAGGTTGTTCTAACATATATGGGCCTCTTGGGATTCGTTTCATTCTAGCTACCATACTTAGAACCTATTCATAACTACTCGTGAACCGCGAAGTACATCCGGTCTTGCCTTGGCCAGGCCACCGCTGTACCTCGACAGACCTCGAAGCCATCCACGCAGCTTTTCAGCACGTGAGAATTCGATGCCTATGTGCCTGTGTACCCCAGAAACCTGCGATCAAACTGCTTTCTGACAAGGTTGTGAGTTGAATTCTGTTACACCTCGGATGCCGAGGCCTCTTCCTCTGAGAAGTTCGCGGCTGAAAGTGTCGAGCTTCTGAAGTGCGCTGGCTGCTGCTGGCAAAGGAAGGCCAGACATAGTAGCCTTCAAACGCAAAGAAGCACAATTTGCATTTGCAAGTGCAGGTCCTTGACTGGTCTGAGCCGCCAGATTGGGCACTGGAAAGGCCAGAGCTTCCGTTGCTGCAGGTTCCATACATTGCGAGACTCCAGCAATCAAAGGTGTTTAGTCTGTTTGCACAGGCAACACATTCCCTCTTCACCTTGTCTGCGATTTTCGAGAAACTGAATGCTGTTTCCCGCTGGCTTTGTCAGACGCGTCTGTCGTATTCCGTCGCACTGTCCTTCAGAGTTCGTCAGTGGACGGCAAGAAGGGTGACTTTGGGAAGTGCTGGCAGATTGCAGGACCTGGGACACTTTGCTGGGGGCTGACTTGCTTTGGTACGCCGTTGGCCATGATATTGCCCCGGGACCACGCAGCTGGGCTGACAGGCAGGGGGATGACAAGTGCAGGGGAAGTTGAGTGTTTAGGCTGATTTTCCTGCTGCACGCGCTCCTGAGCCGTAGAGAAGATAAAGAAGCTCATTGGCAATCAGCCTCTATATGGCCTATGTCATCGACATGCCCTGATGCCCTGGATGATTCTGACACTGAAACCGGGTGATGTGGTTCCAAAGTCTGCATTGCCGACGCCAGTCTTGTACCTCTCTTGCGAGCCTGCTGGGAAAGGGAGCATCCTGCGCCTCAGATATGATCTCAACCGCCCCGGAAGAACATGGAAAAATAGCTGGTGTTCTTTACCAAATAGCTCGCACCGGACTTGTCTAGTGCTTTTTACCGGATAGCTGGCGCCAGACTTGTCGGGTGCTTTTGCCCCACAATAGCTCGCACTGGTGCTTACAGCTCCTACGAGGCTTCAGACCCCCCTGCTACGGTTGCTGTCGCGGCTGCGGTTCGGGGAGCTCCTCCTCGCAGAGCGAGAGCGTGACCTACAGGCTTCCCGGATTTTTGGGAATCTTGGGGTTCGGGGATTCATGAGTTTCTTTTGTTTTTTTTTTTTTTGTGAGGGGGAGGGGGGAGGGCTGGCAATTCATGGTTACGTATTCTTGCGTTGGTCATGAATTTTGACGTTACTTGGCGCAGGCCACCGAGGAGTTCTTCCAAGCATTGGACTCTGAGACCGCCATTCGTGAAGTGTGAAGCTATTTAGTGTTTTGGGGTTTTGGGCCCTACATGAGCATTGTGGCAGGTACAGCAGATTCAGGCCGGTATGGCTGTGTCTCAATTGTGCTTTATGTGCTTTAGGTCCTCAAAGTGCAGGGAATCGAGCGAACAGCACATAAGAACCACAATGAGCGTAAGGACCTAAGGACCTATTTGGCTTCGAGGCGCGCCGATTGGACGTGCCGCTCTGTGAAAGCGGCGCTTTGACCGCACCTCGGCGCAAAGCCCCAAGATGTTCTCCAAGCAGGTCTTCACAGCAGTAGTCATAATAATAACAACAAGCCATGATCGTAAACACTATTCTAGCAGCAATTATCATCACTCTTCAGAACTATCATTGTTAACGTATGCATACGTGCCTTTGAACATCAGGAGCTTACGGCCGGAGAGTTGAGTGGAGGCTCAACACAGGTGTTTTTGTCAACTCAGCTTGCGAACAGCTGAAGCTTTGGGTGCGTGTACGCAGATCCTCAGGACGCAGTCGATGTTGCCATATGGAGCATTCGACATGCCTGCCTGCTGGAGTCTTGAATGAAGCGACAGCAAGCGATGAAGCAGGAAAGTGAATGCGACTCTTGACATGCATGTGCTTGCAATGTGTCATGCTGTAGCCAAGACCGTGCCGCCAGCCATCTGGAGCAGGGACGATGTGACGAACGAAGACAGCCTCTTCACCTTCCCAATAGCCGGGCACGAGACAGTGCGGGCCTGCCAAAGCCTGCAAAGTGATGAGCTGGGAGCAGTGGTGTGGGACGCCGCTGTGCTTCTTTCTTGGTTCCTGTGCCAGCAGCTCGACTGCCAAGTAGGCTTCCTGACCAGAGCGGCCAGAGCGCTTGCCACGTACTGCACCACGTTTGTAAACTTGCTCCTTTCAGAACGAAGCCTTTATCACCTTTATCAGTGTAGAGCCTGTCCAACGGTTTGGGCATGCACTCAAGCAACCTCATCGATGAAGCTAAGCCACCTTAACCTGTCAGGTTTCCATGGGTTTGCCAGACCGCCCGCACCTGCGCATTCTTGAGAACTCTGTTCTTTTTGATGGCGTCGTCCAAAGCATGAGATCCCCCCACCTTAGCACCCTAAACCCTGGACCCCTAATCTCCCTAAATGCCCCCCAAAACGCAAGGAATCCTGGAGCTGGGCGCCGGTACCGGGCTCGTGGGGCTTGTGGCCGCCGCTCTGGGGGCCAAGGGCGGCCTTCTCAGCGACCTTCCCGTGCTGGTGCCGTGTCGGGAACCTTCCAGAGAAATCCAGAGTAGGCTTTGAGAAGTGTTTGGGGACTTGGGTCTTGTTTGTCGAGCTCTCCGCGCTTCTATCTAGGAGGGCAAGCTGAACCTTAAGCAAACTTGAGGTGCCGCTGCTGGAGAAGAGCGCCTTGGCAACATGGGCACGAGGACGTACACTGTCGCTTGTTATGCCTCCACCTGCACAGGTATTTCCTCCAACACATGGATAAAGTCTGGACCCTAGCGGCTACATACTCATGGCCCATGCCCCTAGACCCTGCCCAAAAGCCCTCAGGGACGTGGCAGCCGCCTGCCTGGATTGGGAAGATCCCACAAGCGTGAAGGACATCAAGGATATTTTCGAGCACTGCGCTGAGAGGGGACACCGACAACACTCAAAACGACACGGCTCGCACAAAGTGCCAGCAATCAGATGTGCTGTGTTTTTCCCATAAGGCCACAGCTGCTCCTTCTGGCGGCTGATGTCATTCACGAACGGGTTCCCTACTTGGCTTTGCTGGACTGGCCGGGATGCTCGAAAATCGTTTTTGGCTTTTGTGGGAGCCCGGAGAGCCCCCCGAAACCGGCGAGGACACCCTCCGGCACATCTGTGAGCTGAGAAGCCCGAAAGCTACGAGGCTCTCGGAGGGCGGGAGAACGACCGGAAATTCATTGTTCAAGTCCGGAACATGTATATATATATATATGCATATATATATATATATATATATATATATACTCATAATAATAATAATAAGAAGAAGAAGAATAATAATAATAATGATAATGATGATGATGATGATAAATAGATTTTTTATATTCATTTATTATTTATTTTTTGTTTACTTATTGATTGGTCTGTTTGTTTTTAATATATTTTGTATTAATTTACTTTTTAATTGATGCGCATGTATGTACAGCAGATCAAGTGCATGTCCCTATCAGGCTTCTGCTCGCGCACCAGGACCGACAGCCGCTCCGATTGCATCAGATGTAGGATGTGTCGGATATCAGCACCTCAGACGAAAACCCGAAACAACCCCCAAAACCCTCAAACTCCCATACCCTTGTATTAAGAGTCCTTACTAGGGAATTCTAGTACCCCCTATTATAATCATACCCTACCCCGAAAGCTCCCAAAAATCTTCTAAGCCCCTTAAAGCCTAAACCCAACTCTCAAGGCCCGAGCACTCGGACCGATTCTTCGAGGCGTCTTTGCGACAAGGAGAGCTCGGCACGGAACTTGCGAGAGACAGAGACTCAGTAGGATCATTGGTAATCGGAATATTGGTAGTCATGTGAACAGTTTGAAGAAGAATGGGCAGTAGTAATACAAATGTGCGCGTGCGCATGCGTGTCCTCGCACGGGAGGGCGGGCGTTGCGCTGCGAATTTGATGCCGGAGGCTTCAGCGTCCGCATCGTCGCCAGACATCCCAATGAGAAGACTTGCCTGGCGACGCTAAGCTGATGCAGCTACGTGCAGTTACCAATGATGTCAGACTAGGAAGTTCTGGAATGATGTCTGTTCACCGACGTCCATGAGCTTGATCACCAAGGATATACATGCTAAACTGGAATGAGCCAGATGTACACGTCGCATCCTTTCAGGGAAAGGTCTCGGTATGCGTCACATTTCCTGGCTCATGGTTGCAGAACACTATGGACTGTGACGTGCAGCTTTGCCCTACCGAGCTACAGTTCTCCTGGGATCGATTTGGGTGGAGGCGGCGAGCACGTCTGCCCTTCCCAGTGGACGTGGAGGCTGCACCATGCATCCTGCGGAGGAGGCAGCAGCAGCTTATCATTGAGCTTCGCCGGTCGAAGGAAGGGTGAAGGGCTTGCTGGCTCCACTTCCCCGGTTGAAGGGAGGATGGGACATCTAGAACGAAGAGGCCGATGACGTCCGCACAGCGGTGCAGGGCGCAACGAGCGGAGCCCGAAGTCTAGAGCCCTGGCGAGGAGGAGCACGTTGACACACTCTCGCACGGCAATGGCGGCATGGACATACGGATACATACGGTCAAAGCTTCAGCCACAGCCACCTTTCAAATGGCTCAACGATGGCCGCTTGGTGCTGAAGATGCGTGAGATGAGATTGCGTCACTCCGCAGCGTCCCCTTGGACTGCCCCACCGTCTCCGCATGGATCCATCACCTTCCACCTTCGAGGTGGGCTGCAAGTCTGAAGTGCGCACGCCAGTCACACCCAAAACATCAGAATGTCTGCAAAAACTGTCAGGTCTTGGATGTGTTGTCAGAGTTTCTTGGGAAAGCTGGAAACATGTCGGGACAGGTTTCTTGCACATCAAGATTCCGAGACTCAGTGAGCCCAGAGGCCGACGGCGTAGACGGGGCCTCAGCCTCTTTGCAGAGTTCAGGGGGCTTCAGACCAGGGTTTACCCTGAGGCTACTCGAGTGGCCAGAACGCGCAAGGTCCATAGTGTTAGGTCGTTCCAGTGCACTAAGGGTCTCGGCATGTACAGGATCGAGAATGAAGAGTCTGCAACCAAGTTTGTGCCCATTCACACCTCAAGCAAAGGAAACTACATAGCAGCAGGGTCATATAGTCCACGAATTACACGAGGACATGTGCCCAAAACTGAACGTCATGGACCGACTTTTGAACGATGTGAACCGATATGATGACTGTTACCGGTCACCTCGCAGACAATTGAACCTCTTTCCTTGACAATCGGGCATGCGAGCCTTGCGCGGCACATGGCGCGCCGTTGCGCTGGACCTGGATGGAACCACGCTGAACAGCAGTCACATGCTCACAGCCCGGACGGTGGAAGCCATCAAGAAGATTGAATCTCCTCCTTTTTTCGGGGCACTCTGGCGTCGAGCTTCTCGCAGTTGTCATGTTGTCATGCTTCTTGGTGCAAGTCAGCTAAGGATGCATCAGGGGCTGCTTGTTTGCCCTAGTGCTGAGGTGTGCCCTTTGCCTTCTGGACAGTCGGCCTGAGCGTGAATGAGCGTGATATGCGGGCTTACGCTTACGACAATACGGGACCCCTAACATAGACCCCCAAAATAGTAGGGTTCCCTTACAAGAATGACCCCAATAAGGTACCCTGAAGTTTGGAAACTCCCATAGAGTGCGACACCAGCATGCCTCAAGTGAATGGTTTGTGAAGCCAAGGTCCACGTCATCATTGCTACAGGGCGTCCAGTGCTCTCCTTACAGGCCTGGCCGGACACGGGGCTGTCGGGAGTGTGTGTAGGGATGTGAAGGGTGTGTGACAACCCTGGCAACCCTGAGCCCTTCGTGACCGAGCTCGGCCTGACTCGACCGGTGCCCACCGTTTGTTTCAATGGTGCCTGCGCAGCTGAGCTGCACCCTGGAATAGTTGAGGATGACGCATTCATGTTGTTGTCCGTAAACTAAGGCGACACTGGTGGACCCCTTTGGTGAGGGGCAAGAGGTGCTGATCTCACGAGGCTCAGCTCTCGACGCGCAGTCGATCTATACCAAGACCTGTCGAAATGCCGCAGGCTTGAGCCACTCAGCAACGGAGAGCTCCTTGACTGGCACTCCAGGATCACGCTTAGCAACTTTCAAGACATCATAGAAACTACGGTTCCTGCACTTCACTTGTGGCATTGTTGCATTCGTAATGGCAATGCGAATGCTATGCGCATTTCCCTTTCATCGCGGCTGACCTGCACTGTGCCCAGAGGCATTTTGCAGCTTTGCGATGATCGGGGCTGGTGTGCCAGCTACTGCCAGGCACACGGCACCTCGGTGGTGCCGCTTCTTGGCTCTGCGCAATCCAGATGTATACCGCAGACACCCACCGCATACCCTCCACGTCGCCCAGATGCCCCTTACTAAACTGAAGCCTTTAGGCTTCTTGGTTTTGGTATTCCCTCATCAAACAGCTTTACATCATTCCTGACCCCTCAACATGTGTGGGAGCTCCAGACAACCGGGCGCAAACTGTGGCTACTGCACGCATTCATCGTGGAGCACGTCAGGAAAACTGAAATCCATGAAGAGTGGCTTCAAAGCTTCGAAGCGCTCGAGGGCATGGAGCAGGCTGGTTGTTGATGGGTCTTTGCGCTTTTTGAGGTTGCATAGTGACGCAGCGGTCTCTGAGTAGCATGGGGCCACACGCAGCTACTTCAAGTCTCCTCCAGACAGATACCTACCACGGAAAAGCCATCGAGCTGCAACATGTTTTAGTCCGTCAGGAGCGTGTGGAGGATTTGTGGGAGCTGCTTGCCGCAGAAACGCCGCTCAAGGTGTGGCCACAGTTTGTGATGTCTGTTGGGGCAAGAACCTCCATTTTGTCGGCCTGCAGAATCGTGGCACCATCGCAAGCAGGCTAGCATTCGTATCCAAGCCCCAAATATGATTGAGAGAGGTGTCATCGGTGCGAAGTACGCAATGGTAGGTGCTGAACCAATGCTTGGCTGGCCCAGAACTGCTTTGCAGGTCGTTGCGCTCGCTGAGAATCCTGCGGCACAGGCAGCCAAGGCTCGTTGATGTGAGCCCTACTCGACCTCCTTGTTTCCTGAGCACTAGCTAAGCTGGGTCATAGAGGTCCTTACCACTTCCCCGAAATTCTTCCACAGACAATTTCCATCGGCCCATAGGCATGATGCATTTTGGGGGGGGTGGGGGGGGCACTCAGGCCCGTGCCATGCTGCCACCTGGCGCAGCTCACGTCGTGGCTGCCGAGGTACATGTTGAGCACCATGGCAGAATCTGGGAAAGGTAACAGGACACGCTCGGCATCCGCGGAAGGTGAAGTCTTTTGGTAGTTTCTGACGAACATTTTGCCTGCCGTTTGGGGACCGGAGCCCTTGGAAACCTGTGAACATCTCAGGTTCCTGTCCGCAGATGTTAGCAAAGGCCACTTGACCCGCTCTAGTCTTCAGTTTGGGGTTTAGGGTTTTGGGTGTAATTTTACTCGGTACATTCAGCAACAGAACATTGTGGCACGGGTGCCGAAATGCTGCAGCGATTGAGCATGTGCCTGTAGTGCTGTCGTCCTGCTCTGTGCGAGGTGACACCCTCCGAAGACTCTGCACAGAACACCTGGGCATTTCAATGGAGCCTGCATCGCAATCATTCACGCTGCCTTTTGTTTTTGGATTGGCTCTGCCGTGCTTTCCTGACGGCCGAAGTTCGGACGTCGGTTGATCGTACACGATGGCTCATATGAGAGTCATACTCCTTGGGCAAGTCGAAGAGAGTGTGACTTCGGCTGCCTCCTCTTGTGTAGCGGTGTAGAGCAGCAGGAGATGTCCGTACCTTGTCACCGGTGCAAGCGAAGGATGAAGTTATCGCCTTCGGGGATAACTTCAACGACATCGAGATGCTGCCTGGTCAACTTCAGGGTCGCGATGGCGGAACCACATGAGTCTCCCCCAAGAAATGCATACGGAAGCTCGACCCCTCACGGTTGAGCCCCAGACGGGTCTCGTAACGTGCGCAGGCCTTGTACTTTGTGTATCTTTCTGGATGCTTACCCTAGCCTCGGACCAATTCCTAGCCCAGAACCCGAGCTTCTATTGCGTTCGCGGCCTCGCGGCCGGCTAGCCCAACATGGGGTGCAGCATGCACAACGGTCTTAAGAGGGGTTCAAGGGAGTTGTGGGGGGGGGTTCCAGGGGAGCATGCACAACGGTCTTAGGAGGGGTTCAAGGGAGGTTGCGGGGGGGTCTCCAGGAAAGATTCGGGAGAACCCCGACCTTGAGGGGGAGGGGCGAACAGAAATCCTGGGGCAGTTCCTGGTCTGCTTGTTCTAATTGCCAAACCCCAACTATTGTTGAATCCGAAAAGGCCCCTGCTGTGTTTTTTACCCTCAGAACTCGAATTCAGGGCGCGCGCGTCCTCCTTTCATTTCAGGCTCCAGCTCGCTGGTCAGGGCGTGGCAATGCAGAATGCCCGGGAGGAGCTGAAGGAGGCTCTGAAACTTCCTCGGGTTTAGGGTTTAAGGTTTTGAGTACACATGCTGGGGTTCCTGAAACAATGATCAGCGTATATCATCATACTCTGGGGTACGGGGTACGCCTGTTTGACTTGCCTCAGGTTGCAAGCAGAGTTAGCGAGTGGACAAACGACGACGATGGTGTGGCAAGGCGAAACCTTTGCAGCCTGCTTTGGCCGCTGCCAGCCTTTCAGCCTACGACTGCCCCCCTAAACCCTAAACCCGCCCCAATGGCAGGGAGCTGGAGCAGCTCTTGGCTTCGTTTGCGGAGTGATGCCGCCGGCGGAGCGCGGAAGTATCGGTTGGTTTCGGAGCCAGAAGCGCAAGTCAACCGTCCAAAGAAGGCGGATGGAAGAGAAACAGGGCAGCACATGAAGCCAAGCTGGCTTTGATACCTTGTGTACTCTAAATTTACCCTGCCTTGAAACCAACTTGAAAACGATATTGTTCAGATAGAGGAGAGATAATCACAGATTGAGAGATTCATGGGCAAAGATAGACTACGAGGAAGAGATAAGGACAGAGATTGTATCTGCGATAACAGAGAATAACAGAAAACAAAATCATGAAGATCTATAGACATGATGGTAAAATGAGGAAACCGAATTTTGGCGGCCGACAATTTCACATCCCAGATCTTGAGGAAAATATTTTTTTCATGTAGTTTTTTAGGTATTTAGATATATCGGGTTTTAGGATTCTGAGATGTAGTTATAATTAATCTCTTTTTTTTATTTCATTTGTTCTTGAATAGATTTATTTTTGATTATTATATAAATTTATTACGAATATTCTTGATTAGATGAAAATGATAAAAGTGGAATGGACATTCGGAATTCATATCTATAATTTTTTTGTAGATTAGAAATGATATTATATTATTGCATGAAATTTCGGATGAATGCTCTTAATATAAAATATATTTCTTGGTTTTTCATTGGATTATCGAGAAATATCGAATATTCTGATTTGAAATAATGAAGAATGCTCGGAGATTTTTTTTTTCGATTTTATATTTTCATTCATCGTTCTTTTATATATTTAAATTTCATATTTTAATTGGTATATTGAATATATAGTTTTTTTGGATGGATGGGTCTTTCGAAATGAAGAGGATTTGAATTTATATCGATAAATTTGAGAATTTCTCATTATCAATTTATTTCTCGGCGAATATAGGTAATGGAAATTGATGATAATTGATATATTTTTCTCATGAGATATATAA